>CABEEJ010002220.1:0-44949 GCA_901482245.1 Timema douglasi
GCTTTCATCCAACAACATAGATTGTTGGGCTTAGATTAGCGTGGATGTAAAAATGTGTATGATTTCAGTTGGAATTTTTGGCGTTAATTTTGTTTGTGATGTTTTGACTGGTGTTTGTGAACTAGAGCTGTGATTTGATAAACTTAACACTATTGAACCCACATAGTTGACAGTCGACTTTGCTTGTCCATTACATGTTGATAATAAAGCAGACTCGGCAATCATAAAACTGTGCTGAGCTACAGGTTTGTCAAGGCTGATCTGAGCAGTAGATGTTCCTGGCAGTGAGTTCACATTTGCCTTGTATGAACTTTCTGTAGGCCTAGAGAAGAACATATGACCAAGGCCCTGTTTTGTTTATAGTCATTGAGTTCCTTCGGAATGAAGGCTGATTCTGAGAACTTTCTAGCATCAATGGGAAACAGACCTGTTGATTTAAATCCAGAAATAACATTTTTATTCAATATGGCCTCTGTGACCATCATAGACCAATATTGCTTTCTGGTCTGGATAGTTCTTAGATACCCTCAGATTTTTCACATGTGGAATGAATGCTGAAGTGAACGAATCATAAAATTGGGGCTCCTCCATCTATCCAACTCGCATCTTTCCTGTTCTTTTGCAACAATTCAGGGTTCATAAAGGACAGACATGGGTGATGGTATAAAAAACCATAGTAGCAGTCATTATCTGGTATTCCATCTTTTAAAGGTGAATTTAGGTCATTTACCCTAATATACCCCCTGCACGGCGGGGTTTATAATAGTTTTATAGTAACCCCTGCTTGTCGTAAGAGGCGTCTTAAAGGGGAGGCTTCTGTGAAGCACAAATCTATTCTAAATCTTGCTTTTCACTTCCTTTTCTTCTCCCTTCTCTTTTCTTACCTCTTTCTTCCCTTGCCATTCAGTCCTGCACAGAGGCTTTTGGCCCCTCCCTTGATAACCCTGGCAGCTAACAGGGCTCTTCTTGGACGATTATTGGATACTACTGCTTTTGAGCTCCTTCATGAAAGTGTGCCGGTTGTAATATCTTAGTAGAAGGGCCTTAGGGATGACAATAACCGGGTTGCATTCATGAGGGCCTAGACGTATAGTCGGCACTTTCCTGCACTTATACTTGCTGCGATTATCTCTCTCCTGGCGCTGCCCCATGCGAAGGTTGTCATGTCAAGTGTTGTGTGGGGCTTCTCTCGCCAGGAGGGTTAACAGGGCCTCATGTGGTAGAACCAACTTGGATCACCTCGGATCTCCGATCCGCCAGAGTGGCTGAAGTCATTTAATTTATGTATTAAGAAAGCAAGGTTCAAAAATAGCCTTATATTTTTGTACTATAAAAAATACATAAGACATTTTACACTCTTAGAACTTTGCATATTCATTATATATATATATATATATATATATATATGTATATATATTGGTTTAAAACTTTAAAAAAAAGTCATTTTTTCCATAATAAAATAAATTATGGGAAAAATCTACATTTTGGCACCTAAGAAAACTTTAAAGTTAAATTTTTTTGGTTAGACCAAAATTGCACTAAGCAAAAAAATTACATAGCATATTTATTACTTTTAATACATTCTTGTTTTGAGAATAATTGAAAAAAAAACAACTAAGAGCAGCTCCAAAGAAATTTTTTATTCACAACAGGATATGTCTCAGTAAGTTTCCCCTATATTAATCTTCTTCTTCATCCACAAAAAATGTTATGTTCTACTGCAGAACTTGTACAAACGTTTTGATAAAATTGATGATGCACTGGAGAACTATACAGAAGTAGAGTTAACAGGTCCTTATGTTTGGCTTTGTCAATAGCACTACTACAAGGATACAATCATTTCAATCATACACATCTGTTATGGTGAGCAAACATGCATCTTTGAATGTTTACAGCGTAGAAGTCAAATGGTGGGTGATTTGGGTTTTTCATAAGTCATTGCATCTTCATTGACTGAACGTTTTCTTTATTTTAGTCTTTTTTCCAATTTGTTATGGTATTTTCTAGCTCGGTGTAGCGAAAAAAGTTATTCACTTCCATTTTGAATACTTTAAATTTCTTTCTTGCTGTTTGTATTACAGGAATCCATTTATCGGATATTAATACATGTTTCCGGAATTTATTAGCTTTCTCAATTAATTAGAAATCCTGATCGCAAGGCAAAAATGAATGCCCTGAAGCCAAGAACTTGTGATCAACAACTTTTACAGAAAATAATGGGCTTTTACAAAGATGATTCATCAAAGCCACCATTTGAATGTTTAGGTTTTGACCACCACACTGGTCACTGTCCATAATAAGTTCGTCTTTAGTTAAATGGTTCTTTATGTAGTGCATTAAGCAATGTTTTTGAACTTAGCCAACAGCACACTCAGTGTTTTATCTTGTTCCTCCTAACTCAGCATACTGATCACAGATAATCAGTGTCGACCTACAAAGAAAGAACAAGCTTAGAAATCTCCTATGGGGAGGGATATTTGGCCCACTCTGTATAATATAAACATATGTAAAAATATATTATGAAAAAGGTAATAAGTAAGACCCAGTAGATTTGGAAAAAAATAAACACTGAAATTTGGTTTTTCTCACTTGAAAGAAGTTAAAAAATATTTAACAAAAACATCCTGATTATAAGAGATGGATTCAGACTTATACAATACGTCACCCGAGAATGCAAGTGTTCTATGTCCAATTTTTAACTTTTGTGTAAAAGAGCATTGAAGTTTGACCTTGTGTATAAAACCACTGTTAATAGATGACAACTCGAGCTTGTATCTCCTTTAGTAATTATTTAATAGTCTCAATTTCAACGCAGGTGTATCATATGCATTCTAAATAAACGTAAACACCAAATATCTCAAATTTAACAATTTTGGAGATAGAACACTTGCATTCTCGGGTGACGAATACTAGATATGACAATTAGCTCAAAAGTAATCAGAATATTTACATTTCTGTGTGTATGCACACACACAAACTGCTGCATTTTTTTAAAGAGTTTTTCATATGCTTTAAGAAACAGACTAATCAGTAGCTATCTACATTAGCTATAAAGAATTGGTTACTGGTATCTACTATCTAAAAATATTACAAATTAATTCCCTTACATATTTTTTCTTTTAAATTTTCTTGTTTTAGTATAATTTTATTTGGAAAGCAAGGTTTTGTTTAACCAGAAACTAAGTGTTTTTAAATTCTTCATTGAATTCATTGACAATTTATTTTTCCCCCTCAGGCATGGTTCATCTCGTGTGCTCTGTTTTGCCACACAGCGACAAAAGCACACACTACCAGACTTACCCTATGATTACAACGCTCTTGAACCTGTTATAAGCACAGAGATAATGAAGCTTCACCATTCGAAACATCATGCAGCTTATGTCAATAATCTGAATATTGCGGAGGAGAAGCTTAAAGAGGCAGAGGCTAAAAGTAAGTTGGAGCCACTTACTCACTTAAGTTTGGTGCATGTTTTTAAGCATTGGACAAGTAATGCTTGAGATCAAATCATGGTAAGTTCTGAACCTTGCATTTCCTGGTCAATAATCCTAATCTATTTTTCATTTTTGATTTGAGAATATTTGATTATTATTTTTTTTAAATCTATGTGTCAGACTAATTATCCTCCTATCTCAAATAACAACTTTAAAATATCTGAAAAAACTCTATAGTGAAACTTTTATTTTTATTAAACCGGATCGTTTGGACATATTATCTTCATCTCTCCAATTATTTATGAGTTCCCACACAGTCACATGATCACTTTAAAATATTTGTTTGGAAAAATATTGAGAAATGTATAAAGTCCATTTTTATTCCTCAGTTACTTATTCAACCTAATAAATAACAAAAATCAAATTCTTTTTTACATATAATTAATTGAATATGAACCAAAGAGATAAGAGAATTGTGAATTTATAAATGTATTTTACATATATTAAAAACAAATTAAAGTTAGGTGTAGTCACATAATCACTAGTTCAAGTTTAAGGTGATATATTTCAAAGGTTATTGTACGTAGAAACTTAGTTTTTTAAAACTATTCATATTTCTATTTAGCTATTATTACATGCTTTTGATTTTTCTGCAGCATATTTTGTTTTGTTTAAAAAAAAGTGAGGCAAGTGGGATCACGGCTTGTTTTGCCCATATAAAACGAACACAAACAGATGTGGGGGAAGTGGATGATGCTCTAAAATGTGACAGTCAAGCCACTATTTTTGAATTTAAATTTTCTTGTTTTATTTAGAAGTTGGGTAGTAAGACGCGGTGCTAATATTAATTAATTATTTAGAAGTTAGCCACTCTTCTGTACACCTAAATGTAAAGTTGTTATTTTTGATACAATGGAAAATAAATACGGTTTGATCAACTAAATGAATAATAAAATAAAAAGATTCAGATAACATACTGAAGCATGCTAGTGAAATCACATTTGGAAAAGGTGAACATATTAGATTTTTTGTGAACACACTAATACAACATTAAACAACCAATTATAAAATAAAAAAATAACACTTTATATATATATATATATATAAGTTCATAAAGTCACTTTGTTTTCATCAGATAGGTAGGTATTTATTTAAAAAAAAGTGAATTCTAGCTTTGCATTGCATGCCAAAGCATGTTACTTACCGTCCTGTGTTCCATCCCCCCAATTGAGTCTTTTATGAAACCAAATGGCGTAGTGCAAGGCCGGTTGGGATCCAGATGCTATCGGTTTTCGATACATGTGGGATAGTCCTGCTAAAGGCTATCCTCCACATCTCCAGGTCAAGATTCTCCATGGAAGATACACCTTCCGAAATGCCATTTTGATCTTGCCATGTTTCCCAAAGCGACCACTCCAAATGCTAAATATGAGAGGACCTTTGACGAGCTCCTCTCCACTCGCTTTCAGGGCTTTCAGTGCATCTACATGGATGGTTCAAAGTGTGGGGCCTCTGTGAGATGTGCCTTTGTTGTAGAGGGAAACAATTTTAAATTTGGTTTACCTGGTGGATACAGTGTTTTTACAGCTGAATTATATGCCATTTTTAAATCTTTGTTTTGTTTATTGTGTCACTGTTCCGATTTCATCTGCACGAATTCCATGAGTGCTCTGTTGTCACTGTCCACTCTCTACTCCTGGAATCCTCTCGTGCAGATGATACACGAGCAAATTTTAAAAATTGATTCATAAAGCATCCGGCTTGCCTTTTGCTGAATTCCTGGTCACGCTGGTTTTTCAGGAAATGAAATAGTGGACCAGGCAGCCAAGGAGGCGGTCCATCTCCCTCCTGAGGCGAGTTTATGTGTTATGTTTTTTGATCTAAAGGGTTATGTTTGGTGTAGGGTCTTACACACC
Source organism: Timema douglasi (assembly GCA_901482245.1). Lineage (NCBI taxonomy): Eukaryota > Metazoa > Arthropoda > Insecta > Phasmatodea > Timematidae > Timema > Timema douglasi. The sequence continues at coordinate 5,351 of CABEEJ010002220.1, forward strand.
TGGCAAGAGCAGTGGGTTTCAACCCTTGCTCAGAACAAGATGCAGTCCATCAGGAACAGTGTGTTGCGGTGGCCCTCTTCTGTTCGAAAGTCTAGAAGGGAGGAGGTCATCGTGACGAGACTCCACGTCGGGCATACTTCATTGACCCTTTGATTTTCATTGAGATGGGACCCACCTTCAGTATTTCAGGAAATGAAATAGTGGACCAGGCAGCCAAGGAGGCGGTCCATCTCCCTCCTGAGGCGAGTTTATGTGTTATGTTTTTTGATCTAAAGGGTTATGTTTGGTGTAGGGTCTTACACACCTGGCAAGAGCAGTGGGTTTCAACCCTTGCTCAGAACAAGATGCAGTCCATCAGGAACAGTGTGTTGCGGTGGCCCTCTTCTGTTCGAAAGTCTAGAAGGGAGGAGGTCATCGTGACGAGACTCCACGTCGGGCATACTTCATTGACCCTTTGATTTTCATTGAGATGGGACCCACCTTCAGTGTGTGAACTTTGCGATGCTCCCCTTGGTGTGTACCACATTTTGGTGGAGTGTCGCAAATATGACCCTATTTGCCTGATTCTTAATTTTAATGGTGACCTTAGTTTTTTACTACGCGACAGTGTGGATGGAGTCATATGTTTTCTCAGTTTTATACGCCAGGTGAATCTTTTAAATTCCATTTGACTCACTTCTATAAAATGGCTCATTTTGATTTTATCACATATTGAGATTATTTTTAACATTTATAGTATATTTTAATATATTCATTTTGTCCCTTTAACATATTTTATTTTAATATGTTTGTTCCCTCTTTTTAAGGTATTAATATTTTAACATGTTTTGTCATTTTAACGTGTTATATTTTAATGTGTTTGTTCTGTACTTTTAATATAGTGTATACACCTGTGGTTTTTTTTAGCATGTGTATCACTCAATTTGTACCAATAGCCCATTTGAATATGCCCACGCAGTATCTCAAATGGGTGTTTTATCATATTGAGATTTATCATTTTTATAATTATATCACATATTGTTTTGTATATTGTGTATATACCTGTATATTCTGCAGGTGAATTACTATGTCTCTCCCCTATGGGGATTTTACTATGTTTTTAATATAGTTCAAGGCCCTAATGACCTCACTGTGTTAATGGACCTATAAACTCTAATATTAATAATAATAAATGTTTTCAGATGATATCAGCACAATAATCAACTTATCACCAGCCCTCAAGTTCAATGGAGGGGGCCATATCAATCACTCAATCTTTTGGAATAACTTGTCCCCTTGCGGAGGAAGCCCTAGTGGTAAGTGTTAATGACAATGACCATACACCCCCTTTTAAGATGACTAATTAAACATGTGAATCTTAAAAGTTTTGTTTAACAGTAAAAACACTAAAACATATTTACACACACACTATTTCAATGCTTTAATAGCATCGAAATATTGATGTGTGTAAATATGTGTTAGTGTTTTTACTTTTATTTGTGCTCTACCATTTTCCTAATATTTTATAATTTTATTTATTACCAATTGTTTTTGCTCAATGCACTTAATTTCATACATAATATTAGTTATAGAGAATTTTCCACTCATATAAAGGGAAAAGTTATAACAACTATAGTAAATAATAGACATTTTTTGTATTTGATTAACATTTTGACTAATTTTTTAAAATGGTTCTAATGATTTGGTTTAAAATGGGTGTATGGAGTGTGTTTTATGGGATAAATAAGAAGATATGTTTGTCCATTTGAATGTAGTTTAATTATTTCTGATTATTTTTTGTAATGGCAAAAGCAGTTTTGTTCAAAATTTACATAGGAAGAGAATGTTTCCTATGATAATCAAAATAATGCTTGTTTTCCCTAAGAAAAACTTAACAAGGGGTAGCTTACTGGTACTGATAATTGATTTTTGAAATCAAATCATATTATGCTAAGAAAGTATTTATACTTATGTCTTAGTATTTATTTATTCTTTTGTTGTTTGCAGTGGACCTAGAGTCTGCTATAAAGAAAGACTTTGGCTCGCTAGATAGTTTGAAGGCACAACTGTCGGCGATTTCTGTAGGAGTCCAGGGCTCAGGATGGGGCTGGCTGGGATACAATAAGACAACCCAGAGACTACAGCTGGCAGCTTGCGCCAATCAGGACCCCTTGGAGGCCACAACTGGTACTAACATCCATTGTGTTTCATTAGACACACCATTTCATAACACAATCAAATTTTATTGTATAAAAACTATTTATAATCTGGGTGTCCAATCTTGAATCGTAAACAAAACAAGAGTCAAAACGAAACTAGGAAAAATTGTGACTATCACCACATTAGGACACAGCATGATAAAAAAAATGTGTCAAGGATGTACATAGTTGATTCCTGGTTGGTTTGTCGATGGGCTTAAATGTTGGAAAAGAAGTGTTTTAAGCCTCAGGTTTCTGGCGAGGTTCCTTTCATCATTTTAAGTTAAAGCGTGAACATCCCTTACCATTTTACATGAGGATGTTTAGTTATTCAACAATTTTGAGTGCATTGTTAATGAATGGGAAAGATTTAGTTTAGAATATGTTGGTAGGAGCTGCAGAGGAGGTATGTAGGTGGACAAGTGATAAGAGGAAGTGGAAGGAGACACCCTGGTGGAACAACAGGGTGAAGGAAGCAGTGGAGGAGAAGCATAAGGCATTCAGAAGGAGTTTTAAGAATAGGAATGAGGAAACAGAGGAAGAATTTAGGAAGAAGAAGAAAAGAGCAAAGCAAGTGGTATGGGAAGCCAGGGAGGATTGGAGGTAGAGATGCTGAAACGGTGCTTGGAAGGAAGTAAGAAGGTGTTATATAGCCAAATAAGAAACAGGGTGACAGAGAAAAGACAAATTATAGTGATGACCGAGGAAAGAATGTTGAAGACAGGAGAGGAAGAAAAGTAACTATGGATGAGAGTGAGACACATTAAAGAGGATGAAAAAACGAAAAGCACTGGGTGTGGACATCTGACTTGAAATAAAAGCTGCAGGTGAAGTAGGTATACAATGGTTATACAGGCTGCTGAGAATGATTTAGAAGGAGAACAAGGTACCGGAAGACTGGAAAAGGGGAATTATAATATCTATTTTCAAGAAAGAAGACAGGGAGAGGCGTACAAATTATAGGAGGATAGTGCAGTTGTGCCACAAAATGTATGAGAAGTTACTGAAAAAAGAAAAAAAGAAATAAAATTAAAGTAAAATGGACAGAAAAAAAGAATGGATTTAGGGAACAAGAGGTATACCGTAGACAGCCGATGGAAAGAATATATGAATATGGTAAAGACTTGGTAATGGTATTTGTGGATGGGTAGGAGGCATATGATAGCGTGGATATAAATATAGTTTGGAAAGCGACGAAGGAGGTTGAAGTGTAAAGAAGAGTTATAATGAGAGTGAAAAGCATAAATATAAATGAGTATAACAGGAGTTGTGTTAAGAACAGAGAGTGGGACGATGGGGGGGTTCCAAATAAAAAACCAATTGAATTAAGGAAGTACCCTCTCATCATTATAATTTTTGAATGGAAATGGAAATTGTAATGAACAAAGTGGCAGGAAAACTCTGAGAGGAAAGAATGAAAGTCTTGATGCTTGCTGATGACTTGATGGTATGGGGGGAGAAGGAAGAGCAGGTACAAGAAATATTACAGGAAAGGAATGAGAAAGTGAAAGAGTGTGGAATGAAATTTAACATGGCATAGTGTGAAGTGATGGTGATGATAAGGAAGAGGATAAGTTCTAGTAAAGCTATAAAGTTGGATAGAGTAAAGCTGAAAAAAGTAAAGAACGTAAAATATCTTGAAAGCGTGATTGAGGCGAAAGGTGGAAGTAGATAGGATTTAATGAGAAGAAGATAGTACAGAAAGTTGTTCTATAAGTGTGTAAGATACCTGCTATGGAGAAGAGAAGTACCCTTGAAGTGTAATAAAGTGTTGTACAGGGCATAATTTGTACCCATTGTCACATATGCGGTAGAAATATGGCCATGGAAGGGTAAAGGAAGAGGGAGGCATTTTACTAAACTGATAAGGTTACAGGTTGGAAATATTTGAAGAAGAGGAGGGATATGATGTTAAAAATCTGTTGTGAATTGTCAAACTGTTTTTTACAAACATTTTTAGATATTTTTATTGGCCTTGTGCTAAGGTATTAAAAATTGGATTTATTTTATAACTTTTTTTTACTTGAAAAACTGAATTTTTAGCTGATAAAATATTGTTAAACCTGAAATAATTTTCAGTAAAACTAAGTATCTAACTTTTAGTGAACTCAAAATCACTGGCGTCTCACCTACTCGCACACCACAATAAACCTTGAACTATTTAGCAAACACTCAGAAGTGTTTGGGGAACATGCATTTTGTATTAGAATAAGACCAATAAAACTTATAATTTTATTTTTCTTATAAAGATAAGCATTAAAGGCCTAAACAAATTTATAACAAAACGCACAAAATAATTCAGCAACTATACAATATTATTGAATTAAAATTGCTGATATGTTTGTTTGTTTTCCTCCCAAGGGCTGATTCCTGTGCTTGGTATTGATGTTTGGGAGCACGCCTACTATCTACAGTACAAGAATGTTCGACCTGATTACATCAAGGCAATATTTGATGTCATCAACTGGAAAGATGTTTCAGAGAGATTTGCTAAGGCAAAGTTGTCATAAACTATGATAGTGACTTATTTTCTAAAAAAACCGATAATGTTAGTGTACCTAAGATATAATTGTTTTGTCAACCTTATAATAATTATACTTGTATCGGTACATAACTCATTATGAATACTCTATTGTGTACTATTTAGCCTAAAATGAAATCTCATAATAAAATACCTTTTATGAAATCCTAGCTAACATATGGCAATTGGGAGAAAGAGAGGGGGGTTAAAATTAGATAACATACATGTTTGGATGTTTCATATGATTACTCAGAGTTGTCAGAATAATGTTTTTGTCATAAAATAATAGCTAATAAAATACTAATAAGACAGTGTAGAGACACTATACAATAATGTAAAGTAAGTGATAGTGAAGGAAACCAACTTGAAAAGATAGTTAAGTTCCTAAATAGAAATAAACACAAATCTTTCTTTGTTTCTTCTTAAACTTTTACACTTCCACAATTACAGATTGTTTTGAATTTTCAGATATATCCCTATTTTCATACGAAGAGACATTAAAGGCACACAAAACATAAAGAAAGATATTAAATGGATTTAGGGGAGAGACCTTGTAAAATTAGTAGCCACTGTGCACAAACATGTGCACTTCAAGCTTGGAATTTTAAATTTTTTATTAGATTTTCTTAGATTATTAAATACTTAGTCTGAAGAAATAAATGTATACAGTTCAAGCATACATTATTATGAGATTTCAATGCATGCTAACACATTTTACATGACTATGTAATTAATGATTTGTAAATAGAAATAAGGCTGTGTCAAAAACAAATTGTGTTAAATGTGCAACTCAAATTTGGTTGGATAGACAGTTGATTAGAATAAACTAAATATGTGTCAAGTGTCATATAAAATTATTCTACAGTCCTAGCTCCATAACAAACATTTGTATATTTGGAAATAAAATCATGCTTCATTTTCAATTAAAATAAATAATAATTTAGTTAATTAACTTTAAAGGTCTATAATAGAGTAAAATATGTCATGGAATAATTTTATTTGTGGCTTTAACATAATACTATATAAGAAATGCAAATAAATCCTTAATTATTTATAACTATAGGGGAAAACTCTAAAGTAATCTAATGTAAGTAAAAGGAATGGGAGCCTAAATGGAAAGAGATGTGTTAGGCTTTAATAGAAACAATCATTAAAAAAATAAAATTGAGAAATTTTCATTGGTTTTATCAAGGGTTAATTCATTGCTCATTCTTGTTACCTTCATTCCCTGTAACAAATGTTCAGGGCTGGTGCAAGCCATCCATGCAACCCGGGCAATGCAAAAATATCCCTTTTCCCCTCATCACAACCTCTCATCAGCCCAAATAATAAATAGTATTACAATTTTGATGATTATGCTTTGAAAAAATTTTCTTGGGAAATTTAAAAAACTTATTAGTTCTTATATAGTTTTATGTGGATTAAAAGGAATTAACAACTTATACTAAAAACTAATTTTTCTGAATACAATTTTTATTTACATTTTTTATTACCTTATTCTATATCTATCACGTCTTGCTTTGCTTTCAGCAAAAGTTTGAACACAATCGGGGAGATCTAGAAATTTTATTTGTTTGTACAAAACACAGCTTAATAGTTCACAAACGTTACACAGAATTTTTTTATAATATAAACTTAAAAAACAGTGCAAAATTTGTACAAATCCTTTAAGTATTTATGGCCTTAAACAGATTTAGTATAATCATATCAGTTTGTACAATAAAGTTTAAATAGAAGCCCCCTGCAGGATGGTTTAGAGTAGTTCTGCTTGTTGTAAAAAGTGACTTAAAGGAGAGGCTTCTGTGCAGGACAAACCTATCCTATATCGTGCCATTAACATACTTTTCTTCTTCCTTGTCCTTTCTCTTTCCTCACCCCTTTCTTCACTTCCCCTGCCGTTCAGTCCTTCAACGAAGCTTTTAAATTTTTCCGTTGACGACCTTGGCAGCTAACAGCTCTCCTCAGTTTATTATTGGATACCACTGCTTTTGAGCTCCTTCATGAAAGTGCGCTGGTTGTAATATCTTAGTAGAGGGGCCTTAGGGATGACAATAACTGGGTACCCTACTTTGAGAAATGATTGGTTGTATTCATGAGGGTTCAGAAGTAAAATTGGCACTTTGCTGCACCCACCTGCTGCAATGATCTCTCTCCTGATGCCACCCCATTTGAATGTTATCAAGTGTAGCGTCGTATGGAGCTTCTTGTCGGGAGAGTTAATGGGCCCTTATGTAGTAGTACCACCAACTTGGATTGGGTCTACGATCCTAGTACTGTGCGGGTTGTCCCCATATATGGCGTGGCCGAAAGCATTGTCACAGCTGACATCTCACTATCCGCTAGCATCGTACTCCAAAATGTTGCTGGAATCTTACTGCCCAGCCCCCTCACCCTCCAAAGATCCATAGTGATAAGAGGTGGAAATGGGTCAGGCCGCCCAGCCCACTAATTGAAAAGGTCCAGGAAGGGGTGAGGCCCCAGCTCCACTTCTTAGTATTGTCTCTAGTAGTGGATAGTAAGAATCTCAAACGTGCCAGCCTATTTGTCCTCGAAAGAGTGATAAATGAAACTGCCGAGTCTGGGGATTTAATTATAAAACTGTGTGATGGCATGATAATGATATAGACGGCTAATATAATGGCAATAACTGAGATACTGTAGAGCTTCTCTAATCATTTAAATGTGAAGGTGGTACCGCACAGGTTCCTCAATGTTTGCAAGGGAGTCGTCACTTGCTATGACCTCGACTTCGTGAGCATTAAGGATATCTGTAAGGAGCTTTCCCCTCAACATGTCACCGAAGTATATAGGAACGATGCAGTGAAGAAAACTGATACTTATATATTAACATTTGAGATTCCTAATCTATCAAGGGAGGTACTTATATATTAACATTTGAGACTCCTGTCAAGGGAGGTCCGAGCTGGATTCCATGTGAGAGTCCGGCCGTATAACCCCAAACCTCGACGCTGTTTTCAGTGCCAGGAATTTGGGCATACCAAGCTGCGATGCCGTGGTAAGCCAAACTGCAGATTGTGGATAGGAGGCTCACGATACACCGTGCGAGTCTCCTAAATTCTGAGTACATTGCAAGGGTCAGTACTCTACCTGGTTTCGGTCCTGTCCGAAATGGAAGGTGGAGAAAGAAGAAGTGGCGATCCAGAAAGAAAAGAGATCCCTTATGCCAAGGAACGCAAGGAGTATATTTGTGAAAGCTCCGGTATTTCAGAATTACTACAGCGACATTGTTAGCCAAAATATAAATGATCCTAACTGCCATTGTGCAGTTAATATCTCGGACTTCTTCACGATCTGTGCCATTGGTCTCTGCTCGAGACACATATACACCGCAAACTACTGTGTCGCCGAGATTATTAAGGGAGGAGACACCTCCAGAGGTCACCTGTACCTCTAAAGAGCCCCTCGGAGAACCAAAGTACATGCGGCCGTTGTTAGTTCGCCCGCTCTGGTCTATTCTCCGGAGCTTAGAATGGGTGGCGAAAGAGGTGAGACCGCAAAGGCGAGTCCTGTTGGTTCATTGAAGAAGACCCAGCTAGTGACTGCTGACATTAATTCTTTAAAAAAATGGCGAAGGCCGTAAAAAAAGTCTTGGGGCATATATTAAACACCCAAGTATCTTCTGGAGAAATAAAAGCCTTTCTGGAAATAAGAGGCCCAAGAGAGACATGGAAGGCAAGAGGACCTAAAAAGGTCTTAAATCAATTTTTATCTCTAAGAGATAGTGCAATGGATTGCGTGGATGAGAAATTTACATTAATACATAATGCCCTTACTACTATGGAATTGTAGGGGTTTTTGTGCTCGTGTAGAGGAGATTAAACTGCTAATTTCTTCCCTGCATCCTTCAGGCTTGTGTTTGCGGGAAACCTGCTGATAACCCGATGCTTCGTGGGTGCGATATGTATTGTACTGACAAGCCTTTCTTGGATCGGGCTAGCGGAGGTGTGGCTATACTCGTACGACGCAAAATATACCATGAAAATATTGATATAGTTTCTGATCTCCAAGTGAAGTAAGCGTGTTTCCAAGAGGAGTCAAGAGGGCCACTTTATACAACTTACCGCCCCCTATATCATATTGGGGATTTTAACGCGCATAACATGGTGTCGGGTTCTAATTTTACAGACGCCCGTGGGAGGCCGGTAGAGCGTATTCTTGACTCTGGAAACCTGGTATTAATGAACACCTGGGCCCACACACATATCTCCGCCTTTAATGGTGTATCCTCTGTCATTGACCTAACTTTATGTAGTCCCGGGATCGCAGGTCACTTCCTTTGGGCGGTTCACTCGGACCTATGTGGCGGCGATCATTTTCCCATTCTGATTTCACCACTTCAAGATCCTCCCAGTACAGCACGGACACCCCAGTGAGTGCTTAAACGTACTGACTGGGATAGATTCCGAGAGCTCACCGTATTTTATAAACACCAATCTGACCTCGATGTAAAGGTTGTACATTTTAATTCGACGATCATCGTGGGGTGAGGGCATCCATCCATAAATCCGTGCCACTGCCCGGTTCCCTGGTGGAACATGGAGTGTTGGCTGGCTATATCTGACCGTCGAAGGACCCTACGTCTCTTTCATTGATGGCCTACTTTAAAGAATCTGGAGACGTTACGGATTCTACGTGTTCGAGCTCGCCGTGTCATTTGAGAAATGTATTTCTACCCTTACGATTTCCACTCCCACAACCAAGGTTTGGGATAATATTAGTAAATTACGTAGTAGCAAAAATTCCATTAATAATATACCTGTCCTCATGTCTAATGGTTCTCTTGTCTCCTACCCTGTGGAGGTTGTCAATGTATTGTGGTCGATGTTCGCCGCAATCTCTAGCATTGCGAGACACGATAAACGAGTTCGAGGTGCATAAGCGGAACATCGAGCGCCATATTATTGATTTTGGTCAAAGTTGAGGGGAGGATTATAACTCCCCCCTTACTATAGATGAACTTAACTCTATTCTGTCTCAGGCGGGCAGCACAACTCCCACTCCAAACGACATTCACTATGATATGTTACGCCAGCTGCCCCGTACCGGACAGACATTTCTTTTGGACCTCTACAATAGTGTTTTGGAATCTCATTTGCCATCACTATGGAGACAAGCGACCGTTATTCCTATTCATAAAATTGGCAAAGAGAAGTTAGAGCCAACTAGTTATAAACACATAGCTCTAACTAGTTTTGTACGTAAAATATGAGAGAAAATTATTAATCAAAGGTTTATATGGTATTTAGAATCCCGCAATCTACTATCTGATATGCATTATGGTTTTCACCATAACCGATCCACGGGGAATCACCCTTTTCACCTTGAGACAGCAGTTCTTGATGGCTTCATCCATAAACAGTACTTCCTGGGTTGTCTTCTTTAATTTGAAGAAGGCGTACGACACCACCTGGTGGTACGGAATTTTAAAGAGCCTTTTTAATTGGGGGTTAAATAATACCTTATCCGATGGTTTTATTCAAGAATATGAGGTGTCTCAGGGCATCGCATGTCCATTACATCGCGTTTTAGGAACAAATACATTGCAGGTCCATCACGTCGCATTTCCCCCACCTCTCTATACCCAGCTAATCCTACTCTGACGTACAACCAATAGGATTGAAGGGGCGTATATATACAATTACATCGTAAGTCCATTACATCGCATGTCCATTACGTCGCATTTCCCCCACCTCTCTATACCCAGCTAACCCTACTCTAACGTACAACCAATAGGATTGAAGGGGCGTATATATACAATTGTTATTATTAGCACCGCGTCTTACTAACCGTTCGGGTTGTGCGCACTTACTACCCGTTCGGGTTGTGCGCACTTACGCTAATGTGTAATGGTAGGGTGATTGTGCGATGAAATGGAGGACCTACAGTTTAACGTGGAATCCAGACCACGGTGGAGTCCTAGCATTCCCCACATTCACAAGATGTATTGTGAGAGGTTAAGGAAGGGTTTGGTAATCAGATAAATCTGTGCCGAGACTAAGGATTGAACCCCGGACCCCCAGCACAAAAGTCCGACACCTTACACCTAGACCATCAAGTCACCTATATACAATTACATCACATGTCCATTACATCTCGTTTTGTAACAAATACATTGCAGGTCCAACACGTCTCATTTCTCCACCTCTCTACACACAGCTAACCATATTGACCAACACGTCCCAACAAGTTGTGTTACAATATAAACGCACTCCCAACTTGTTGGGGATGTTGGCCAACACGTTGGTGTTGGGTGAGCTTGTCAGAGCCTACAAGTTGGGTTGGGTTGTGTTGGATCATTTGTTAGAGATAATAAACGACCAACCCAACATGTTGACTGAGTTGGGAGGTTTTGCGCATGCGCTATAGAGTTGAATGAGTGTCTAACCTTGGTGAAGTATGTGTTTTATTTTCAGATTAGTTTAACTTTTAAAATCGGGGCTAGCATAATTTTGTGATCATGTAATGGAACAAGGCTAATACAGTTAAACTAATTGATTTAAATTCTGAAAATAAAAAAATTACACCTGGACACAGGAATCGAACCCGGGACCCGTGTTCAGGTGTCATTCTTCAATTTTCAGAATTGATGGAGATGGAGAAAGAATAAATAATAATAGCTTCGGCTACTAGATTTTTAATTGCTTTATATCAAAAGTATTTGGTTTTTTGTGATGTTTCATGTGTACAAAGCTATCAACTCCACTTTACATATTTAGGTAACTCATTATTACCATGTACACATCTTCAATTCGACGTCTAGAAAAAAAAAACTTGGAACGCCCTACCGTTTCTTAAGTTTTGGTTCTTCTGCAAGAGAACACTTCCTGTCACCACAATAAATGAAGAAACGGCCAGTAATACGTAATTATACATGGCTAGAAATGTGTAGACTGATTAAAAAGAGGTAGAGGAACCAGGATGTTGGTCTAACAAGTTGGCTAGAATAAACACAGCTTACTTTTCTACATGTCTTGTCTTCCAACATGTTGGATCCAACTTGTTACATAATAAAAGAGGCTTCGCTCTCACTATGAAGGTAGGTTTGGTTGAAAGGATTATGTGTCTGACTCCTCTTGTTGGCAAAGTTGATTAGGTTAGACATCCATTCAACTCGATAGCGCATGCGCAGAACCTCCCAACTCGGCAAACATATTGGGTTTGTCGTTTATTATCTCTAACAAATGATCCAACACAACCCAACCCAACTTGTTGGCTATGACCAGCTCACCCAACACCAACGTGTTGGCCAACATCCCCAACAAGTTGAGAGTGCGTTTATATTGTAACACAACTTGTTGGGACGTGTTGGTCAATATGGTTAGCTGTGTGTAGAGAGGTGGAGAAATGAGACGTGTTGGACCTGCAATGTATTTGTTCCAAAACGCGATGTAATGGACATGCGATGTAATTGTATATAGGTGACTTGATGGTCTAGGTGTAAGGTGTCGGACTTTTGTGCTGGGGGTCCGGGGTTCAATCCTTAGTCTCGACACAGATTTATCTGATTACCAAACCCTTCCTTCACCTCTCACAATACATCTTGTGAATGTGGGGAATGCTAGGACTCCACCGTGGTCTGGATTCCACGTTAAACTGTAGGTCCTCCATTTCATCTCACAATCACCCTATCACTACGCATTAGAGTAAGTGTGTATAAACCGAACGGTTAGTAAGACGCGGTGCTAATAATAACAATTGTATATATATACGCCCCTTCAATCCTATTGGTTGTACGTTAGAGTAGGGTTAGCTGGGTATAGAGAGGTGGGGGAAATGTGACGTAATGGACATGCGATGTAATGGACTTGCGATGTAATTGTATATATACGCCCCTTCAATCCTATTGGTTGTACGTCAGAGTAGGGTTAGCTGTGTATAGATAGGTGGGGGAAATGCGACGTGATGGACCTGCAATGTATTTGTTCCTAAAACGCGATGTAATGGACTTGTGATGTAATGGTGCCTACCCGCAATAAACAGATTTGTAGACAACGTGCACTTATCTGTCGGTTTATGCCTTTTTGTTGATGATTACTCAATTTATTGCATTTCATCGAGTCTCCACAGGGCTGAACGGCAGATACAACTTGCTATAAACAATCTATGTTTTTGGGCATCTCGTAGTGGCTTTCGCTTCTCTGCAGGCAAGACTACGGTCGTCCACTTCCATAGATTATGTGGAATACATCCAACCTCAAATATTTTAATGAATAACGTTGTTTTACCTATCTCAGAGACCGTAAGGTTCCTGGGACTTTTATTTGATTTTAAAATTTGATAGTGTCTACCATGCTGGCATTCGACTGGCTACTGGTGCTTTTCGTACCAGTCAGTCATCATCATCATCTGGGCCGACGCCAGTGACCGCCTCTCTCTTACCAGCGGTTCTATAATTAAATTTAGCTACCTGGCGAATCCAGTGTTTTTATGGCGGAATTATACTTCCATTTTTAAACCTTCGTCTTTTGATTATCGTATATCCGTTCTGTTTTCATCTGCACGGATTCCATGAGTTCTCTGCTGGCATTGTCCACTCTCGTTTACTGGAATACCCTCGTGCATATGATACATGAGCAAATTTTTAAAATTGATTCAATAAACACCTGGCTCGCCTTTTTTTTGTATTCCTGATCACGCTGTTCTTACAGGAAATTAACTGGTGGACCAAGCAGCCAAGGACGCAGCACGTCTGCATCCAGAGGCGAATCTGGGTGTCATGTTTTTAGATCTAATGTGTTATGTTCTGTGTGGGATCTTAAGCACCTGGCACGAGCAGTGGATTTCAACCCCTGTTCAGAAAAAGATGCGGTCCATCAGGGACGGTGTGTCAATGTGGACCTCTTCTATACGAAAGTTTAGAAAAGAGGAGGTCATCGTGACGAGACACCGCTTCGGGCATACATTTCTAACTCATGGATTTATATTAAGAGATGATCCACCTCCAGTGTGTTAATTTTGCGATGCTTCCCTTAGTGCTTACTATATTTTGATGGAGTGTCGCAAGTATGCTTCTATTCGCTTGACCCTTAATTTTAAAGATGATTTTTTTAATTCTACAATGCTGAAGGAGTTGAATCTTTTTAGTGCCATTTTAGTCACTTTTGTGAAGTGACTCATCTGAATTTTATCTCATTGAGTCCTTTTTAACATTTTAGTACACTTTTATATATTTGTTTTGTCGTTTTAACAATTTTAGTACACTTTAACATATTTGTTTTGTCTTTTTAACATATTTTAATTTTAACATGTTTGTATTGTCTTTTTAACCTACATATTATTTTAATACGTTTGTTTTGTCTTGTCTTTTTATTGGAGTGATACACCTGTGGTTTTTATTAGCAGGTGTTTTACTCAATTGGTACTATGAGCCCATTTTAGCATTCCTATGGAGTGTCTAGAGTAGGTATTCTTTCATATTGAGAACTATTCTTTTATATCCATATTTGTATAGTTTGTTTTCATCTTTTTATAGAGACAGGTGAATAATATTACTCTCTCTTATGAAGATTTTACTATGTATTCATATTGCGTTAAGGCCTTAATGACCTCATTGTGTCGATGAGCCTCTAAATACTACTACTAATAATAATCTTTATATTTTTATCATTTGGAAAACCATACACGTGGACCTTAGGCTTATTTTTATAGGCCTAGTTTCCTCGGCAATTTGGTACACAATACTTACCGGTATTAACCCTCTTTAAATATAAATAAATTTCGTATTAAAACATATAGCTATGTTGTAAGTTAAAGTTATATTTTTAGATAAAGGTAAAAATACAGGTTAATTAATATCATATAAAATTAATAAACAATATAAATTTTTATTCAGTAAGGATTTCAATAGCCACACACAAAAAAAAACCTTATTATAATGTATTTCTTTGATTGATCAAAATAATTTAAATAATGGAGAGTATTTAAATACTTAATAGATAATCGAATCGGTAAATTTTTATGGGGTATTCTTAAAATACAACATAATTTTTGTTATTAGTAATATTAGCTCCACAGTAGCATACAATTAAATGGTATCCTCCCCAAAAACAAATTAAGAGTAACTGATCTTCCTAATCGTGAGGAAGTGAATCATAGAAGAGATGATAATCTTCAGCTGTTGCAAATGATTAAATTTTTGAAGTGTGATTTTCCTAGGTGAACTGTTCATTTTTGGCCATTTCTCTGGAACACTAACAGCTCTAAGACGTTTTGGTAGCAGTTGCCACTCTTCTTCAAAGTCAAGTTTAAACCAAATCTCTCCTCTGGGGTTGTATTTGAGACACCTTATAGCTGTCACTTTATTCTGTTTAACCTGTAATTAGAAACGTTGTAGGTTGATAACATTTTTGTGGGAATTAACAAACCTTGGCATTTATTAACGGGCTGTTTAAAATTGATGCTACACATTTTATTTGAAGGAGAGAGGAATAATTCGGAAAAGATTTTTTAAATAGATATAAAATGTAAAATTTAACAAATATTTCTTATCATAAAAATTTCGTACTCACTAGTTATTTTAATATTTTATTACTGTAGGTTGTAGTAAGCACACAGCATAATATTTGAAAAAATATGTTATTTTAAAGCTAAATAAAATTCTTCAAATCAAATATTCTTTAAGATAAAATCTGAAAGACTGTGTAAAAAAAGACTAAACTATTATTCAAAGAGCTAAAACAAAATTTGAAGTTAAAAAAGAAAAGAAAAATCACCCCCTATCAAATTACCTTTGTAAAGATGCCACGGAGTAGTAAGAGAATCCTTCATGGTTCATCCACTTGACTTCATACGGGAAAGGATTTTTCCTCGCATCTTCTGTGACTGTCATGCAGTTACTTGGAAGATGTATTGGCCATTTCTTTAGTTTTCTTTCAATGGTGCTGTGCACGGAATCACACTCCATTTGCGTATGCCCTTTTTCCAAATACTTCTGGGTGATGGTTTGTTTATTATTGATGGCATGGTCCAACAATGCATTTGCTAAAATATTGTTCCTATTCTGATAAGTGCACCTATTACTGTATATAATTATTTATTTATTGAGAACACAATGACAATTTAGGTAGTCAATTATAAGTTATGCAAAAGTGGATGTTGTCAAATAAGTATCTACTTCACTAAACCAATAGCATGTGCAATGATGAGAGGTCAAGTTGTACACCTTGAAATTATGGCAGCATAGCTTGGTCTTGTAATAGAAAGCACTTAAATGTACATATGGTGACAACTTAACTGCTTGCAAGTCCATTGTAACAACAGTTGAACTCTTTCTGTTCTGCCAAAATTTTATCGTCTTCTTTTTCTTTCCTAGCTCTCTCTTTTCTTGTTATATTGCGATTCCATTCTTCATCAGTAATGTTTCCCACTTCATGTTGTGCACAAGTGTCACACTGATCTTTTTTTAATGTGTATAAACACAGATTCTTCTCTTGAAAGGTTGATGCAAATTTAGTTCTACTAACAGGATTTTCATCAATAGCATTTATTCTCTCACAATACATAGTATATAGCTGGGATATTGAGCCAATGCTTTGCTCCAAAAACAATTTAGAGGTGCTCTTTTTATCATAATGCGATGGACTCTTGAGGAGATTATCAAAGAACTGGTCCAGTTTGTTTCACTTTGAATTGAAGATGTTGTTCTTGATCTTTTTCTGTTCTTTTTTAAGGCTTCATATGAATCACACATACCTCCCGAACTTTTATTCACCCATTCTCTGACATAACGTTCTCCTAATGCCAGTGTAGACAAAAACAATTTTTTGCATACAGGATATCTGGTTTTATCCTGTAGTTTTAAATAGTATATGAAGGTGAAACATCTTCTTGATTCTTCACTAGTTGTGTAGCGTCGCTTTGGCACTAATTTCTCAACATTATTTGCAACATACACTTTCCTTTGCTCCCGTGTCATTTTTGTCACAAAAAAAATATCATAAATCGACTTTCTTTCATCTTCGCTAATTTCAGCACATTTTCGCTCTCCATATTTTCTGCACGCTTTAGACTCACATTTCTCACCCAATTTCCGTTTACTTCTTGGTTGGTTCTGAATAATTTTCCTGTTTTCGGTCCTGAAACCCACATTTTTCTTTAACTTCCATTCGTAGTTTTTAAATTTAGATTTCTTTTCCAATTGGCAGAATCACCACGTTTTTTTTTTCAAAAGCACTGGGAGAATAAACTAATATTGAAGACTCATTACTAGTCAGCATAAAATTATGGAGCTGTGGTTAAAGATTCAACATCATCTTCTCTAGAAATTTCTTTTCTACTCTCTTCCATTTTCACACTATCATCTACTTTTAAGTTGGCATGCATTTCAATATTTTATGCAAGTCTTTACTGTTTCCTCCAACAGGAACTAATGAAGAAGAACTAATAATATTGACATTGTTGTTTCTAAAACTGTTACATCTGGCATACTAACTGTAACTTTATTATTTAATTCTTCAAACCCATAAGTTTTCAGGGTTACAACACCATTCATTTGTGATATGAAATTAAACAGTTCACTATCTGGTTCCATAACATAAACAAAGTCACTGTCATCATTAGTGGAAGCCAAAGAAGTAATGCTACTCTCAGTGTTTGCGCAAAAATCTGGTGGCAGCACACATTTATTACTCTGTAATATTTAAGGTGGTAGCATTGTCCTCTGTCATAATGCTTAATGGAGCTTCATCGCTTGAAACATCATTAGCAGACTCAACTGTGTTGCTTTGTTGGCAATCGGCTAGTGCCATTTCAATGATCTTTTGTGCTCTAGAAGTCATTTTTAATTATAAAAATAAAACTATGTTATAAGTATTGAGTTACAAAATACATTCACTGAAAAATTTAATTATTAATGTCCACTTGGTAAATTATAAAGAAATATTACATTTATAAATATCATTATTGAGCCTCTAAACTTAAATTATTCTATAACTTATTATATAGTGGCCCATTTAAACCAAAATAAATTAATTAAAGATTTACCTTCAACTAACAATTTATAACATCAAATATGAATGAACTTCAGATAAAATTATATTATTGTAACAGTTACACAATTAATAATCACAAACTATTCTTCTAGTCAAATGTGTCTTACGTCCCAGTAAAATAAACACTGATGCTATTTCAAACTGTTTCATCCTTTAGATATTTAGTAACACAATTGTTGATGATATAATCTTAAAACATTCTGTAATTTTATAATATTTGAAATTAAAACAAACTAATTAAAAACTTACCTTTAACCAAAAATCCAGAGCTTCAAACATGAATAAACTTTAGATATCTCATTATTGCAACAGTTGTACAATTAATTATTACACACAACTCTTCCTATCAAAAAGAATGGTGTGTCTTATGTACCAGTAAAATAAACATTGATGCTACTTTCAAAATGTCTTAAACATCTAATTTGTGGAATACAACAATTTGCTTCTGTTAATAATCTATAAATCTAACTGCAAAATGTCGTAAAACTAGCTTATTTGGAATAAGACATTTTGCCACTAAACAAAAATGTACCTGGGGATACAATATTATGTTTGGATTAAAAATAAAATAGATAGACATTTTTGAGACATACAATATTTTAACATTATGTGTGGCTGTAGCCCACAGGTTTAAAAATAGTAAAGTCTCAATTTTGTCAAATTTGTGGGTTACTACATATTGCCATTTCATGGCCAATATAATACTTTTTTAAATACTGATGGGCGACAAAATATTGTCGAGATTTCCGGAGTTTTCTTTACAATGTTTTATTTATTAATATTTGGTCGTTTTATCTATTGCATTTGTAGATTGATTTAGGTGCTGCATTCTGGTATCTAATTAAAGTAGTTATTGTTAGCCATTATTAAAACAGTTTGAGACTTTTTGTAATTTTTTTAAAGTCTGTTGTCTGAACTGTTAATTTGTGCATGCGCGTATTAAATTGTATCTGACCGTCTGACGTTTCTTTTATTGATGTCATAATAAACATTACAATTTAAATAGTTTCGACTAGAATTAAAGGAATGTTTGCATGAAATTTATATATGTAAAAAAGTATTTAATTCATAATGAGTAAACAAATATTAATGCCATGATTACGACAGTGAGTAAATTATTAAGTGTATTGTTGTTTTGATGGGCTTGGGATGCAAATATAATTATTCATATTATTTTCTATACAGGTGTTATAACACCTGCCAATTAACTAATGGAAGTATTATAGCTTCGTTTACGGGCCTAACAGTTAACCTCTTGAATTCGGTGTGAAATTTCCTATATTTTCTTTATAAGTTTTAATATTTCGTTTTAAGAACCATTCACCATCTGGAAAATTGTATACCACTAACCAAGTAAAGTAATAATAATATTTAGCACCGCGTCTCATTACCCGTTAGGGTTATACGCTTAAGTAAAGTAAAAACAAAGAATTTTTAAACAATACCTATTATTATCTTGTTAAACATAATACTTTTCCAACTTTATTTTTAAGTTTTATATGTTTTTACTAGAATAAAAACCAATTAGCCCCTATACAATGTTATTTAAATAAAAAAGACAAAATGTATGCCTACAACTTGAGAGGTCCTGTTACCTTATTTATAACCTCTTCAAATTCATATACTGCTGTTAGATATGTTGTTTAATATCGTATTACCACTTCACCCCCGAGACTTAATTTCAGACGAAATAAATTTAAAAGGGGGAAGTTTTAATACAAATTTGTCAATAGGATGAATTTGGGCTAGTTAATTCATTGATATTTATTTCATTTGGAGGGACTACATTACAACAGTTATTGGTCATGAAGCCAACATCCAATTATAGCAGTTCGCTGGATTAATAAAGAATTGTGGTGACCTGGTGGTCTAGGGGTAAGGTGTCGGACTTCTGTGCTGGGGTTCGGGGTTCAATCCTCGGTCCCGGCACAGATTTATCTGATTACCAAATCCTTCCTTCACCTCTGACAATACATCTTATGAATGTGAGGAATGCCAGGCCACCACCGTGGTTCGGATTCCACGTTAAACTGTAGGTCCTCCATTTTATCTCACAATCACCCTACCATTACACATTAGCGTAAGTGCGATATAACCCGAACGGGTAGTAAGACGCGGTGCTAATAATAATAATAATAAAGAATTGTACACTAGCATCTTAATAGGGTGCCTACCATGCAGGAAATTCCGGGAAAACTGAAATTAGCCTGGAATTTGAAGTGGTTGACAGAAAACAGGAATAAGTTGGGGATTTGGTAAATTAAAAAAATAAACAGGAAAATGTTGTTTTTAGCCTACTCAATACTAATAATAAAATTACTAATAATCATTAAATCAGAAAATCACAATGGGATTCAAATTTTTTTTGCTATTTGTATGCAAGCTGTAGCCTATAATATGTTTTTTAATTTTCTAATTCCTAGTATACTATGTTAATACAAATAAACAAACATGTCTACTTACATTTTTATGTATTTATTGTTATTCATATAAATATTAATAAAAAGTGTGGGGGTCGGGTGGAAGGGTGTGACATACTTTTGAGTCGAGAATTTCAGGAAATGATCAGGAAAAAAGTCTGGAATTTCATTGGTTAAGTTGAGTAGACACCAAGCATTTAACTAAAAAAAATATAAAATGAAACATATTTAGAGGCAATTTAGTGTGGTTCTCAAAAGTAATTTAGTTGTCACTCTGGTTTATTATGCATATTGTATGCACAAGGTATGCAAGAAAAAGGCGAGTTGTACACATGATTATCAGATTTTTCATCACTAAAGAATGTATAAGTATTTTGATTTATTTGTCTATATATATTTTATTTATGGAAGTCAAAGAGTTTAAGATAGCTCTATAAGAGGAAAGCTATGTAAAAAAATATTGAAAAGTTGGGCCCACATTCATTTTAAAGTGTGAAACGACACTAATTACCTTGCGGGGTAATTCCCTATATATAATACTAATAAAGTTTGGATATAATAAAATGGCCTACTGGTTTAACTGATACACAATAAGGAAAACAAAAGAAACAATAATCATGGTTATGACACATGCGGCACATCTTGGAACTTTAGATTGTAGAAACAGAAAGGCTATCAGCATAATAACAATAAACCCTTTCAGTGATCACATAGGGCCAGTTTCATATTCATAATTAGTACGCCTCAAATGCGGCATATATGCAAAACTGTCCCATTCTGGTATAGGTAGGTGTGGTCCTGTATTTAATATAACACCACACTTGAGGTGTCATCCTCACACTAGACTAGACTCAGGTGACAGGGGGGATCAGATTTTGAATCTTAGTCGGGTGTATTGATGGTTTTTTTTCTAAATGGTTTTCCACTATCCCTCAATGCAAATGTGGGTACACTTCCTGTAAATATTCAACTTTCCTCTTATCCAACATATTAATTTAGCATAACTAGTGTATATGTGTAGGGCCTATAGCCCGAACAAATAGTAAGACAGCAATAATAAATATAGATCTGCTTTGATGGCTACATGCTTTTAAGTAGTTACTTTCGCAATATATTAGATTGCTGATGATGGGGAGATAGTAGTTTGCTCCTGGTCAGGTCTACTGAGGGTAGGTTTTCATAAGTGGTTTCTCACTCTTTCCACACAAACATGTGTACATTTCCTTTAAATTCAACCTTTCTCATCCCTAATCCATTAGCATAATTAGTACATAGGTGAATAACCTGAGCTGGTAGCAAGACGTGGGGCTAGAAATGATAAGAAAAAAGGGGACTTATTGTACGAGGGTTGGCTATTATATAACCGTACTGATGATCTAAGAAATTATATTACAAAATTACTCAATGGACATGTTATCGCCTTCAATCTAGTCCCTCCCTAATACCTACATATCACCATACGAATCTTCCACTGTTGGAAGCAATGTTTAAGGTCCTTTTCTGTGAGACTGTTCATGAGCTTCATCGCTTTTTCCTTCATAGCATCAACAAACTTAAAACAGGCCACTTTTAGTGCAGACTTGATCTTCGGGAACAGAAAAAGGTCCCACGGGGCTAGATCAGGTGAGAAAGGTGGATGTTCCAACACGGGAATCTTGTACTTCGCCAAAAACCTCTGGATAGACAGCACTTTATGTGCTGTTGCGTTGTCCTGATGAAGAATCCACGAGCCGTTCTTCGACATTTCAGATCTTCTTCTTCTTATACGTTCACGAAGGGTTGTCAAAACCTCCTTATAGTAAACCTGGTAAACAATCTAACCTTCAGGTACCCAATCAATGTGAACAATCCTTCTGATATATTAAAAAAAACTATCATCATTGCTTTGAATTTGGACTTGCTCATTCGTGCTTTCTTTTGTCTCGATGAACTGGGACTCTTCCAATGCAGAGATTGGCGCTTAGTTTCAGGGTCACTGAAAAAAACCATAATTCTTCACAAGTTATCATATTTTCTGAAAAGTTTGGATCTATTTCGATGTTATGAAGGATGTCAGCACAAATGTTCATTCGAGTTTCCTTTTGTTCAGGAGTGAGGCAGTTTTGGTACCATTTTAGAGCAAACTTTTTTCATGTGTAAATTTTCATGTAAAATTTGTAGAACAGTTTCCTTATCAATATTAACTAAGTCAGCAAGTGCTCAGGTACATGGTTCACTTCGAACAAAGGCTATGGTCGCACGACCTTGAAATTTGGAATGTAGAGGGAGAAAAGAACGTAGATCAATATCTGCTCCTGCTGATTGTTGCTGATACCTCAGGTAAGGGACAATAAAATGAGTCCGGTATTTACTAGCCACACCTTATAGATCCTCATCTAAGTGATATTTACAATTGAGACTAAGACGAGATCACTCATAAATAAGGTAAATAAGTGGGCCCAGATGTACCCTAGCTGTATACTTTCTTTTAGATGGCTTCATACCCTCTGGATGTGATGAATCATCCCATGTGATTCACATTATACTGAGTCGTATTTTCTAACTAAATTAATATACATCTTGATCAAATGAGTAAAAAAAAAGTTATCAACGTAATTTGAAACTATTTAATCAATCTGATTAGATACCAGAAAAAAATCTATAGGTAAATAGTAATTTTTTTAGCCACTCCTGTGACTCACACTCAATTGAAAGGGATATAGTATTTTGGAGTAAAATAATTGTATCAAATTTCTTTTCTGATAAAGTTAAAGAAATATATTTTTAGATAACATAGCCCTACAGATATTATGTTAGACTCATGAAATAAAAATAAATTCACTTTAAATAATCAAATTAGTTTTGATTGATTTTTTATTCATAAATACTTCTTCAAGTTAGGTTTGCACCTGTCAGTGGTACTAGCAATACTTCTTCCAGTTAGGTTTGCACCTGTCAGTGGTACTAGCAATACTTCTTCCAGTTAGGTTTGCACCTGTCAGTGGTACTAGCAATACTTCTTCCAGTTAGGTTTGCACCTGTCAGTGGTACTAGCAATACTTCTTCCAGTTAGGTTTGCACCTGTCAGTGGTACTAGCAATACTTCTTCCAGTTAGGTTTGCACCTGTCAGTGGTACTAGCAATACTTCTTCCAGTTAGGTTTGCACCTGTCAGTGGTACTAGCAATACTTCTTCCAGTTAGGTTTGCACCTGTCAGTGGTACTAGCAATACTTCTTCCAGTTAGGTTTGCACCTGTCAGTGGTACTAGCAATACTTCTTCCAGTTAGGTTTGCACCTGTCAGTGGTACTAGCAATACTTCTTCCAGTTAGGTTTGCACCTGTCAGTGGTACTAGCAATACTTCTTCCAGTTAGGTTTGCACCTGTCAGTGGTACTAGCAATACTTCTTCCAGTTAGGTTTGCACCTGTCAGTGGTACTAGCAATACTTCTTCCAGTTAGGTTTGCACCTGTCAGTGGTACTAGCAATACTTCTTCCAGTTAGGTTTGCACCTGTCAGTGGTACTAGCAATACTTCTTCCAGTTAGGTTTGCACCTGTCAGTGGTACTAGCAATACTTCTTCCAGTTAGGTTTGCACCTGTCAGTGGGACTAGCAATACTTCTTCCAGTTAGGTTTGCACCTGTCAGCGGGACTAGCATCCTCCTCCAGTACAGTCTGTCAATCATTACTCCCACCTCTCTCAACTGTCGAATGTTTGACATTCCTTCCCTCTTGAGTACTTCCTCCATGTCGTCTCTGCACCTCTTCTCTCTAGGTTCCCATCTCCAATACCGTACAGCAACGCTTCCTCCTTCCATCCTCTCAAAATGTCCTAACTATCTCAGCTGGGCAGCCTCTATCTTCTTCAATACCTGTATCACTCCTTTTTGTCGAATATATTCATTTCTAGCTCTCTCTCTCTCACACACACACTTTCTCCTCTTCTTTCCCACTAGGCCTTATGACTCGTAAGACTCTCATCTCCGCCGCCTACATATCTAGATCGTAGCCAAGTAAACTTTCTAAATTAGACAAAAGGATTGGTGTTTAAAAGCTCTTACTTATAAGTAAACATGAAAGAAAACAAGTGAAAATATCTTAAAATTCTGAGAAATGACCTAAAAGTGACTTGTCATTCGTGCACATCATTTTAAATTCTCAGGAGTTCAATGCTAAAGCAGCTTTAAAGAGGGAAGATTTTTGGGGAGGAACAGAAGAAGTAAGAGGTGACACTGTTGGTGATGGCTCAACTATCCCAGCAGGCAACCAACACAATAATTGAAAATACTTGCTATAATTAGCCTCCACATTAAATTTTAAAGAAATTATATATCGACAGTCCATATAGTCGGCATAGCGTAGGACGATTTATGTATTGTATTCACACTAAGTTTGAATTATTGATTTTCAAGTGTTTTGTATAGGCCAGGGTGTCTACCATCCGGTAAAATCAGGGAAAACGGGAATTAGCTGGGAATTTGAAGTGATCGGGAAAAAACGGGAATAAGTCGGGAATTTGGTAAATCACAATAAAAATCCGAGAAAATGATATTTTACTCAAAATATGAAATACGATAATCAGTAAATTATGTCATTTTTTGTTTGTAGCTGTGTAATATATTTTTAATTAATAGTAAACAATTTTAATACGAATTAAAAAATATTCAAATTTTAAAATTTATTATTATTAATAAAAAGGGTTAATAGAAAAATGAGGGGGGAGGGGGGGTGCGAGTTAGAAGGATGTGACATACTTTTTTAGTCGGGAATTTTAGGAAATGATAAGGGAAAAGGTCGGGGATTTCATTGGTCAAGTTGAGTAGACACCAGCATGATAGGCTAGTTTAGTGAAATCAATCACAAAATAATCTGAATTAATATTTTAAGACATAAATTTGCTGCTCATCACAGACTTTTCCGCAGTTCTGCAAATAACTTATTTACTCAAATAATACTAAGTTTGACCCAAAACTCAAAATTCCATTTTCAGTGAAGGTTTGTTTCTTTGACCTAGTATAATTGTTTTAGGGTCACACAATACTTTTTTTAAATCAAAAAGTGTACACAAAATACTTTTTTTACATAACAATGTCACTAAAATTGTGATTGATAAGTTGGATTAAAAACTATCACAACAGAAATTCCATTGCATTTTTTTTTATTGAGGCCTGTACTTACATAATTATCTTCTTCTTCAGGAGTGAAGATGTGGTTGTGTGTGTGCCTGTTTTTGAGTGCTATGGTGACATTATCGTGGGGCCACATTCGGGAGATGGACCCTCGTTGGCGGGATAGTTGCCCACAAATATATTTGAGTGAATTCAAAAGCTATGCCCCAATTGGTAATGAAACCTCAGGGGTTTTTGCTAAGAAGGCCACCATTCACACCATCGAGGACTGCATTGCGGACTGCTGTGATGACAAAATGTGCAACATAATATTCATGCACAATACGGAATGCTTCCAGGTAGGGCCTACATGTTTGGTTTTTTGAATTTGTATTCATGATTATATAAATAATATACCTGCCCTTATGTATAACTCTTTGCTTGTTTCCTTCCCTGTGGAGACCGTAAATGTATTGGGATCAATGTTTGCCGCAATCTCTAGCACTGCGGGTTGCGGAACATTGAGCGCCATGCAATTGACTTTGGTCATAGTCTGGAGAAGGACTATAACTCCCCCTTTACTTTAGATGAACTGACCTATTCCCTATCTTAGGCAGGCAACACAGCTCCTGGCACTGACGACGTCCACTGTCCACTATAAACAGTGTTGCACCAGTTGTCCCTTGCTTGACAGGCATTATTTTTGGTTTTGTTTGGGAATTTCATCAGTGTCTGTCACAATAGAGGCAGGTGATTGTTATTCCTGTATATAAAATTAGTGAATATAAACTAGAGCCAATTAGCTACAGATCCATAGCCTTAATTAATTGTGTACACAAGATATTAAAAAAAAATGGTATTTAGAATCCTGTAATCTACTATCTAATATGCATTGTGATTTTCACTGTAACCGATCCACAGTAGATCATTTGGTTTGCCTTGAGACAGCAGTTTGTGTAGTCTTCCTCCATAAACGGCACTTTTTGGCTGTCTTCTTTGATTTCGGGAAAGGGTACGAAACCACCTGGCAGTACAGAATGTTGAAAACGCTCTACAATTTATGGTTCTGAGGGAACCTGGTTTTTATAGCTAATTTTATGTTAGGTAGATATTTCCGGGCAAGGTTTAATAACACCTTATAAAATGTTTTTATTTTTAAAAAATGGGGTGTCTTGGGCAGTATTTTAAGCTGTCCATTATTTGCTATTGCAATAAATAGCATTGTGGACAATGCATGCTTACCCGTTCATTCATGCCTTTTTATGAATACCACGCAATTTATTGAAGTTCTTTAAGCATCCACAAGGCTGAACAGCAGATATAACTTGCTGTCAAAAATCTATGGATGTGGACATCATGTAATGGCTATCACTTCTCCACAGCCAAGACGACAGTCTTCCATTTCAATAGATTGTGCAGTATAATCCAGCCCCCAATATTGTAATGAACCCCATGATTTCACCTGTCAGAAACTGAAAGGTACTTAGGTCTTTAATTTAATTTTAAAATTAGCTTGGACTCCACACATAAAAGATCTAAAGTCCTCATTTTACTAAAAGTTATTGCTTTTGGGTGCTGATAGGGAAACTTTAACGAACCTCTGGATCTTGGTTAGACCTAAACTAAACTATTGCAGCTTTGTATATGACTCTGCTAGACATTTGGTGTTAAAGATGCTAGATATTGTTTGCCATGCTGGCATTTGACTGGCTACTTGTACTTTCTATACTAATCCATTTGTCTGTGCCGATGCCAGTGAGCTTCCTATCTTCTAGTGTCATCCGTGTCAAATCTCCATTGCATGTCAAGGCATGTTGCTTATCAACCTGTGTTCCATCTCCCCAACCGTGTCTTGTATGAAACCAAATGGCATGATACAAGACTGGTTGGATTTATTATAAAAGTCACCATTTCGCTCTCATCTCCACGGATTCAATGTGTGCTTGGTTGGCACTGTCCACTCTGTACTCCTGGAATCCTCTTGTGCAGATGATAAAAGAACAACTTTTTAGTATTGTTTGCTTAAACACCCGGCTCGGCTTTTGCTGGATTTCTGGTAATGCTGGTCTTTCAGGAAATGAACTGGCGGACCAGGCAGCCAAAGAGAGGGTTCATCTCTCTCCTGAGGCGAGTTTGGGTGTCGTGTTTTTAAACCTAGATGGTTATGTTCAATTTGGGTTCTTACACACCTGGGACAAGCAGTGGGTGTCGACTCTTGATCAAACCAAGCTGCAGTCCATTAGGGTGGTGTGTCGCGATGGTCCTTTTTTAGACACAAGTCTAGATAAGAGGTGGTCATAATCCGAGCATACTTAAATAACCCATGGGTTATTGTTGAGAGGGGATCCACCTTCAGTGTGTGAGCTTTGTGATGCTCCTCTTAGTGTTTACCACATTTTGGTGGAGTGTCACAAATATGCCCCTATTTGCCTTGCTCTTGATTCTAATGGTGACTTCGTTTTTTGTTATGCAGCAATGTGGAGTTACTCTAATTGACTTTTTCTTATATTGAGAATTATTTTTAACATTTTTACAAAAAAAAGTATTTGTATATGCTATTTTATTTTAGTGCATTCATCTACTAATTCTGACAAGTACATTTTTTCTTATTATGTTCCCCTATGAAGATTTTACTATGTTTAAATTCGTTTAAGGCTTAATGAGCTCATTGTATCGACAGACCTATAAATTATAACAATAAAAATAAAGCTTGAACTTTATTGTATTGGAAACCTATTGCATATGATATATTTGTGAGTTAATATAATTTTAAGGCTTACATTTGTTTTAAGTTATAAATGTTACCCTGAGTTTTCAATAAAACAGAACTTAATCAGATAAATGCAATTTTGTTAATATCTACCATAAGATTATATTTTTATAATTTTGATATATTTAGCATTAAAATCTTTTTTCACGGACAGCTGACAGATTGTAATTTACCCAGGGCTGCTCTAGGGTCTTGTTAATGTTTGTCCACAGATTCAGTACTTATAGCTGAATCAAATTCACTTAAGTGAAAAATATGCCTGAATAGGATATGAACCAGATTCAGTACTTATAGCTGAATCAAATTCACTTAAGTGAAAAATATGCCCGAATAGGATATGAACCAGTTTGGGTGAGTTTTATAGCATTGGTGGGAAAAGCCAAATGTTCGGGGTTTAATTCCATTGTTCATGTTGTCATTTCTTTCAATTGATCAAATTTAATTCAATAACTTTTTTTTTTTATAAAACTATATCTGTTATTAAAAAAATATAAGTACCTTTTATTAATTCATTATTTCCAAAACTAAGTGCCACTCAATAATGCAAGATTCTTTCTGTAAATTATACTATCCAACTTACAAATATAAAATACATATTATTTCCCTCCCCAAATCTGCATTGTTTTAAGACATTAAAATAAATCCTCACTGTGGTACATCATTTTTAAAACCAACCCATGATCATTCCTTGAAATGTTAGTTGATCCTGCAGTCGTAATGGTGTCATGTTTTAGATCAGCTGTTATACTAATGAGGCATGCATCCCATTGTACCGGCCGGAGGCCATTTTTACCACAATGGTGTTAGTCTCTCCTCTCCCGCCAGCTGATTCATGGGAGGAGGTGGTCAGTGTGCCCCAAGAAGAGGATGACAACTATCCTGTGTGAGTTGAAATCCTTAGGGATATTTGAGAATCAAAATTTAGTTTATATACATTTTGAATGTGATATATATAAAAATTCTACTTTTGAAGTCAAGATTTTTACATTCTCAATCTGAATTATTTTTTAGAGATATTAAAACGTTTACTCTTTAAACTGAACCTCCTTGTAGGATAGACTGTACAATTAAACCCCGGACCCATTCATTTAGCACGTAACTGAATGCAATTATAACAAAAATTGCTAATTTGTTCATACGTTGTATGATGACTAATAAATATGTGAAAAAATAATAACTAGTAACAGTAACCCATATCAATGTAGGAAAGTTAATCTATTGTATTTATCATGTTTTCATAAATTCAGATTTGAAGTAAAATTAAATCATTCCATCCTTTGTTGAAACTTTAGAAATAAACATACACATACAAAATGTTTTTTCTATGTAATAAAAAAACATCAGTATGAGGAACTTTAATGTAAATATTATATGTGATGCGGTCCAGAAAAACATGCCCCATGTCGCCAAAATAATTTTTTGTTTTTTACTTCTACCAATAGAAAACTTAAATTCTGAATATTAAAAAAATACCTCTTTAGCTATGAAATTACATTTCTTATAATATTTAAAATATCAATATTTATTTTTACCAATTTATGGTAAATGGCTGCCAAGGTTTAAGAAAAGAAAATAATATCTATAAAATTAAATTGTATCATTTTTTTACGAACTAAGATACATTTAAAATGCTCTGTTTGAACTGAAGAATACATTTTTTATGCTTACAAAAATTAGACGCCATTTTTTTCCAGCAAAAGGAATGCAATTATTAAATAAAAAAATTCATCAAACTACAGAAACAAAATCTTTAAAATTGGATTTTGTTGAAAGTGTTTGCATTTACCGAACTAAAGATGCTCATTTGTACTTGAAGGATGTATTAATTTTATTCATAACTATTATAGCTATAGTTTTTACTTTTTTATCTTAATCTCTAACTAGCACACTAATTTTTTTTTAAATTTCTAACTTGGTTTATCAACTTTACTGATTGTGACTAAAATGATCTCCTTTTTCTAAACTTTAGCATAGCTTTAACTACCAGGAACAATCACTAACATATTAAAGAATAACTAAAATTAATCACTCAAATTTATCAAAAGTCACCATTTTGGCACAACACAGGAAATAACTGGTATATTAACTCTATATAGGTGCAGGTTTCTTTGGTGGTGTGTGCTGAAGCACTGTGTTATTTGCACTTGACCTCTTTGGTGGTGTGTGCTGAAGCACTGTGTTATCTGCACTTGACTTACCTGTTTGTTCATGCCTTTTTGTGAATGACTACGCAATTTATTGCAGTTCGTCAAGTCTTCACAGGGCTGAATAGCAGATTTAACTCTCTCTCAACAAATTATGGTCGTGGGCATCACTTAATAGCTTTCACTTCTCTGCAGCCAAGAAGGCGGGGCGGGCGTTCACTTTCATGGATTATGCAGAATTCAGCCAGCTCCCAGTATTTTAATCATCCACTTTGTTTTACCAGTGGTCCTTTCTTCTGGCATTGTAGTATCAAAACTGCATTGCATACCATAGCATGTTGCCTACCATCTTGTGTTTGATCACCCTAACCGCGTCTTGTATGAAACCAAACGCCGTAATGCAAAGCCGGTTGGGATCAGGATGCTATCGGTTTCTGACATGTGTGGTATAGTCCTTCCAAAGGCTATCCCCTGGTGGATACACCTACCTCAATGCCATTTTAATCTTTCAAATTTCCCTAAAGCGACCACCCCACTTTTTTAATATGAGAGGGCCTTTAATGAGCTCCTCGCCACCTGCTTTCAGGGTGTTTGTTGTAGTTTGTTTGTTACATGGTATATTTGTGTCTGTTTTGGTAAAATATACCATAGCTATATTTTTATCAAGCCATTTTTTGTAAGAAATTCCTTTAAATATAGTCTGGCAACAAAATAACATTTTGAATAAATATAATTACTATACATAAACAGAGCGTTTAATAAATCAGAGATAATTACAAAAAATAAAGACAACAACAATTATGTATACTTTTTGTTTTGCCAAATTAATGTATTTTAAAGAGACAATATGAGACAGTAATAGTTTGTACACCCAGCATAGTTTTGGCTCTAGAGAAACCATTGATTTCTTATTTTCAATACAAAAATAAGTACAATTTGATTTTTTTCAAAATATGTTCAATGTCTCCTCATACTTCAAAGCTAACCCAGTTAAGAGTATGGGCCAGTTTCATAGTCAAGTTTAGTACGCCTCAAGTGCGGCGCTACATTAAGTACAAGACGACGCCTACCTAAACTCGAATGGAATGGGCCGTTCTCGCATAGGAAACTGGCCCATTCCGTTCTGGTTTAGGTAGGTGTCGTCATGAACTTAGTGTAGCGCCGCACTTGAGGCGTACTAAATTTGACTAGGAAACTGGCCCTATGTGAATAATGCTTACAATGAGGCAATCTTCAACCACTCTCTTAAAACAAA
Organism: Timema douglasi; assembly: GCA_901482245.1. Classification (NCBI taxonomy): domain Eukaryota; kingdom Metazoa; phylum Arthropoda; class Insecta; order Phasmatodea; family Timematidae; genus Timema; species Timema douglasi. The sequence goes on from CABEEJ010002220.1 coordinate 36,735, forward strand.
GAAAAAGACCATTGCATTCTATGTTTTCTTTGTAGGCTGGTTTGTGGATTTGGATTATGGGAAAGGTATTATGTCCGCTACTTAGACCTGTTTTAAAATTACTAAGCTAAGTTAAATGTTTTATGTTTTCATCACAAAATAGTAAAATAAATTTGAGTGCACTTTCTGCAGCAGTGACATCATGGATGTAGCCGAGTCCAACTACATATACACGTCTGGTCATCACACTTGTGAGGATGGTGTGCTTATAGATTGTCCGTTACACGAGTCCTGTGTGACTGTGGCCAAGCATTCGCGCAATGGGCTATGCCACTGTGATCAGGGCTACAGCAGGAACGCCAGCGGGGTTTGTGTCTCGATGGATAAGTGGAAAAAAGGCCCAGAGACACGAATGTTTGTAGGAAAAAAGTTGCCATTTACAGAATCTTCTTCTGAGCCAAACAAGGTGTGTTAAAGTTTTATTACTGTATTTACTTTTGAAAGAAAATTTATCACTTTTTATATCTTTTCCAGTGAAAATACCTTTCATGTGACTTTATTTAAAATTTTACTTATAATATTTAAAATATACATACCATTAAATAATACCAAGCTGTACCGAGATTATATTAATTATTTGAATTCAAGATTATTCATACTCGATCAAAATGCTCACTATTTGATTTAAAAATATTCGTAATAAAAAAATCACTTCCCACACCCTTAGTTTTGGGTCATGAAAGTATTGAGTCATTGAAATCTATAGTATGTACTGCCCTAGCTTATGGTTTTATCTATAATTGCCCCTTTTCCAGTGCACATATACAGAATTGAATTAAATTTAAGTGTCCTAGCAGCCATAACTAATTTCCTCACCTCGACAATCAGAGCAGCAATATATACTTTTTGTAAATTGTCTCTTATGGTTAACTGCTTCTGTGTGTGCACAGAACAGCAAATGCGATGAATTTAGGGGATTTTTGAGGCAACTTCAACAATGTTATTTAAAGTATCACTATTTAGTTTTAGCTCTGTAGAAACTAGTGAGTTATTTCAATTATTCTTTTAACAAATAAATAATTAACTTTTAACTACATAGTTAATCTTTAGTATAGTGTCTTTATTGGACTTTAATTCAACTGGAACCCGCTTCAGTGGCTGCGTGGTCTAACACGCTAATCTTGTGTTGGACTAGACTGCCAAAGACGGGGAAATCTGGGTTCGATCCCAGTCAGGTGCACTGGTGGGATAGTTTTTTCCTAAATTGTTTTCCACTCTTTCTCCATGCAAATGTTGGTGCATTTCTTTTAAATCAGGCCTTCCTTATCCCTGACCTATTAGTGTCATTAGTACATAGACGTATAATTTGATCAGATAGTAAGACACGGTGCTAGAAAAAAAATCAACCCGACTCACTACTTAAAAGCTTTCTGAGAAGTTCGCTCTAGCTTTGCTCAAATTAATTAACTTGAGCTCCCAGACTCTTACATTATTTGGGGTTTTGCAATCATTGCACTCCAGTTGATAGCCAAGGTTTTCAAAGTTATATTTTAGTGATCTTTTCAGGGTGTGTTAATTTAGGCATGACATGATTCTTAGGAGGCCTAGTTAAAAGAGAAATTTGATTAGTTTGAACTTTGTGGCACTACCAGGATACTTAAATCCCCCAACAAATAAATATAAATCTCTTTAGAGCTAAGGATATGGAAACTGGTCCCTATTGATATCACTTTTGAAGAAGTTTCTTTTAATTAGCATAATTATTAATAATTTTTACATGTATTTCAATATCTCATAATATTGTGTATATGTTTAAAAATGAAGTGGCCCAATGGTTAGATAATTTTATAGTAAAGGAAAGTGATAAAACTAAAGAAAAAGGAAAAATAAACTATTAAGAGTAAATTTGATGAAGAAAGCCCACCTAGGGAAAGAGGAAAAATGTGGGAAGAGTCCAATGCACAAAGGTGACATCTTCTTCCTTTCCTTTCTTCTGTCTTCTATAGTAGAAGTAGTCACACACACATTTTAACACAAATATCATAATATTTCGGCATTGTTGCCATTGTTGTGTATATATAATTAATAAAATCTATGTAGATTTTAGCAGTCAGTCTTATTTTGTCAAAGCTTCTTAGTTTTCAACTTAGCCAGGATATTAATTTTGAAGGAAAAAAAAGTTAAATCATATGCGTATTTAAAAGTATAGCACACCCCAAAATCTGATAAAATTATTTGCAGATGTTCTCGGAAGGTGAGTTGGGAGGAAAAACAGATGTTGCCATAGTGGAAGTATCCTCGGTTCGACCCTTGAAGCAATTGGTGGTATCGGCCATCTCTAAAGAAGTCCGCCTGCCAGAAAATGCAGTTACACTGTCAGCCTATACAGTTCCTGCAGAGCAACCAGGTCAGTCTTCCGCACAGGGTGAACCTACTTTAAAGGTATCTCTAACCTGCCATGACTGTTCCTCCAAAGATGGTTCATCAGCTCTTTAACAGACTCCTGACTTATCTAAAAGAAAATAATGAGAAACCCCTCATTCTTCAGTTGTGAGTGTGGCAGGTAATAACACCTTATATGTAGTGGCCGACAATACAGGGCAGGTGCGATCCTTAGCCTTTGGGATAGTTAGGTACCTACTAACTAGAGTGACATTACCCTAAGCTGTCAATAGAATACCTTATGTAAGTGGCTTTAATAATAATAATAATAATATTTAGCACCGCGTCTTACTACCCGTTCGGGCTATACGCTTTAAGTACTAATTACTCTAATAGATTAGGAATTGGGAAGGTTGAATTAGAGGAAGTGAACCCGAATTTGCGTGGAGGGAGAGTGGAAAACCATTTAGGAAAAACCACCCCCAGTTCACCCGACCGAGATTCGAACCTCGATCTCCCCGTCCTCAGCAGTCGAGCTCAACACGACAAGCGCGTTAGCCAACTACGCCACCGAGGCGGGAAAGTGGCTGTACCTCTGTTGCACAGCTTGGTGACATAGCCTGGGAAACCATGATGCTCATTTATTCAATATGTTTCTGTAACACTCTTTAATTATTTTATTTATTCTCTTTGATAAAATCTGATGTTCTCTTTTCAACATGTTTGTGTTACAATATCTATTCAGCCTTCTTTGTTTCACTTATCTCATCACGGTTAGGCAAAGAAGTCATTGTCACTGTTCATTTTCGCATTCAGTTTGTGGGCTAGGTAATATTTTGTTTTGAATATATAATATATTTTAATTTATTGAATCCCATAATTGGTTTGGGGTTGTCAAAATTAGCTCAGTTTTGTGCGTGGAGGAACTATAGAAAAAAAAAGGTTGGCACCTGAATGTTGAACATCATAATTTGATATAGTTGTGATGCAGCTTTCCCGTGCGAAGAATAGGTCAAACTGCTAGTATTGTGATATTTAATAAAAGCATGTGTGGTGTAGCGTAGCATTTATTTTATTATGATTTTTTTGGTCATTTTTGAGAATATTTTGGTAGTCAAACATGAACGTGGTTTTGTCGAATAAAAACTTTTCACCAATCTCAAAGGAATAGCAAAGTTTTCTTTATGTTTTAAAGGAGGAGGGATAGCAAGAATAATTACATGGATGAAGCTGTAATAGTAATTATTATCTTTACATCCATTATTGTTTCCAACCTGTGGCCTGTGTTAGTTTTTTATTCAAGCTATATATTTTACACTCTTGAATTACTAGACTTGTCATAGCTTCATATGCCTTATAATCTAACTTAAGACTAGGGCAGGCACAACATCCAGTCCCCAGCCATTAATTCATCACTGTGAAAGGGTAAACCCACATTTCACTGATGATATTTATTTGGCTATGTCAGAAATCGAACTTGTGACTCTTAGCTCAGTAGATAGACAGGCTACCGTCTTAGCTAAGGTGTTGGGTTTGGAATAGTAATTATTGTTAAGATAAAACACTTAACAGACACAAAAACACATTAAAAAGAAATTAACTTTCAATACTTGTGAGACCTCTTATCAATCTGTAACTGAAGGAGATGCCTTTGATAGTGACAGCTCATTTAAAAAAATATGTCATTGTGTTTGTTTGCTCTCAGCAATTTCTACTCCAGTATCCCTCAGGCTAATGTTCTTTTACCTTGAACCATGACTTGGTGTCTTTCAACCTGTGATAAGCCTAGCTTCAAGAGTATACAAAAATAATTTTGAAATGTTGGCCCTTTTTTTTCCCCGCTTTAATGTACCGTAACCTAATTTTAACCTAAAATAAAAAACTCATTTTGAAAAGCCTGGGAGATTCATTATCTCTGCATTTCTTAGAGATGGATTGAATTCATTTTTTCTTGAATCTAAATCCAAATCTTAAAAAACAAACAGCATAAGTTTTTATATTTCCCATATTCATATTGATTGTTTCCCTTTAAATTCCAATCTATTAACATTAAATGGTAAACCCCTATCAAGCATCATAATAGCTATTAAAAACCTAGAATATTCTGGGTTTGAGACCTATTATTATACATTTAATTATATATCCGACCCAACTTAATTTTAGGATTTAAAACAAAAGTTTAACAACCTCCAAGTGGAAAAAAAAACCACTTTGTTTGTTAGTAAATAGCAACTTGCTATTTTAACATAAGATAAATAGGTGTGGACTCTTTTAAAGTAATCATATAACAGAACCCAGGTCACAAACAAGGTAAACGCCAGACCCACAGCCTTCAGGTTAAAATGGCTGCACTCCGTGGAAAAACTTGAGTCCTTCAACACGGGTATCGCTAGGTCCCATCAAGGAGCATTTAAAAAAAAGCTCACTTTAAACATAGTTTCACTAGCTAGAGGACACACATATCCATTTTGAATCATTGTGCCTGCTTTCACAAAGCCGGGTTCAGGTAGCAACCCAACCCCCTCTTTACAAAAAGCTCACACCTATTACGATTTCAATGGTCCCTTTAGTTTATGACAAATATATTAAAATTAAGTCGTTTAAAATCTTGCACATTTGGAAGATCATTGAGCATTGACACTAGCGAACCCCAGTGTTGATGGACTCTATCAGCAAAACTTTGTAAAGGCTGAGGATCTGGTATATCCTTGTTTGTGACCCAAGTATAAATTATTTTTAAAAGTCTAATAAGATTAATCAACTTAATTTACTTGAAGTTAGTTGATAAGATTGTATTATTTGTGTGAGATAGTCACCATATAGCAAAGTGTACATTATTTAATTGGGAAGCGAACACCCAGCTCACTTGTTTCAATTAGAGCTAGTCGAGACACACACTTTGAAACGGATGTATTTAAACTAGTGTTTGTTTCAATCTCCAAACCTTATCAACCAGCTAGCTTAGATAAGCTAACTGGATATTTTACTTCCTCTATAATTATAATTTAGCTGAAGGCTCTCTTCCAAACTTAACATAGTGTATTACTACTTTTTTCTATATATAATAATAACTTATATCTTAAGTTTCTTATCAATAAATTGTTTTATTGAACAATGATAATTTTCAATATTCATGATTATTTCAATGAAGAAGACTTTTTATTTACAACACACGCACATTTGGCATAGCTTTGCTTGTGAGAAATGAGTGCACACCAGTGGTCACACGGTCTTAGGTGTCATTCTCACGCTAGATTATCTTGCTGGTGAGAGGGAGGAAGGTTGAGTTTGGAATCTAGGCCAAGAGCACTGATGGTATTTTGTTTACACCTTATCTATGAATCTCAAACTGTAGGGGCTAACTGTGTTCAATCAGATAGATGAAGCTCGGTATTTTATGCTTGGTGAATTTGGAATAGCCCTTAAAAATAAATGGTAACAACCCCAACTAAATTGATGACTAAATACAGCATTATATATGCATTTCTTCCCTATCAAAATAATATGAGTAAGACTGTTTACAGTTCAACTTGCATTGAGGTTGGAATGTAGGGGATGCAAGAAAGGGCCTTTTTTTTCAGTTTTTATTGCAAAACTTTTTTTGGCCAAGATAAATAAAATATTGCTCTAGTAGAAACATAGAGTTTAATTTTCTTGTCATAGTGATATTAACCGTTCTTGATATGGCCTCGTGGTGTAGTGGTGAGTGCGCCTAGCTACGAACTCAAGGGTCACAGGTTTGATTCCCAGCTGATATCTTGGGTATTTTTTTTTATCTTAAGAGGAATTATCCCAATGGTCACCAGGGGTTGGTAAATTTGTTTTAAGTTAGGTTTAAGACTACCACTGGATGATACCTCCATATTCAATCTCATTGCGGGTATGTGCAGACAACCTCCATAAGTGTACCCTGAGCAACACTCTGTTCCACCAGAGCGACAAATAATAGTCTACCTACAGACGACCAAACTGGATGTCATGTCCGTACCGGTCACTAATGACATACACTTAAAAAAATGTTTTTTTAATATCTGTCATGAGCATTGTGGCAATAGATGAGAAACTTTTTAAATGAAGAGAAGAAGTTGTCATTAAATTCCAGGACAATCTTGATGGATATTAAAGAATTGTTGTTATCACCACGTGTATAAAATTAAACTCTGTTTTTATTGGAGAAATATTTGATTTATTCTTGTCAAAAGAAATAGTTTGCTACAAACACTACCTCTTTCTTGTGTTCCCTACACTCCCACCTTAATAGTAGTTAATTTATAGGTTGTTTTACTGACTATTGCTCATATTACCTAAATATATTTATTATATTCAGATGTATGCATTTCTAGTATTTGTATTTTACTATCGGTGACCTGGCGGTCTAGGGGTAAGGTGTCAGACTTCTGTGCGGGCGGCCGGGGTTCAATCCTCGGTCCCGGCACAGATTTATCTGATTATAAAACCCTTCCTTCCCCTCTGACAATACATCTTGTGAATGTGGGGAATGCCAGGCCTTCACCGTGGTTCGGATTCCACGTTAAACTGTAGGTCCTCCATTTCATCTCACAATCACCCTACCATTACACATTAGCGTAAGTGCATATAACCCGAACGGGTAGTAAGACGCGGTGCTAATAATAATATTTTACTATTTGACAAAGCTCCACTGAACTATCAGAAGTTACTACACGTACTAGCATTGGTAGCTGGTTATACTCACACTGAAAGCTCTGCATGAAAGACTGAATAACACATAACAGATCAAGGCCTGGCTGCAAATTATTGTTGTTACTTTTAACTGTAATGCTGAAGTAAAAGTTATCTAATCAATTCAGTGCACCGGATGAATGAACAAATTATTTACATACTACTAATGAGCACTACTCTCCTCTCTGTCACTGCCTCTCTCTCATAATTTTTTTTCTGTAATTTTCTCTCTCTTTCTGTCTCTTGTCACTATTAAGTGTAAAATTCTCCCAAACTGGATATATTCCAGATATTTTTTGATTAAATGTATAGCTACTCCCTCCTAAAGCAACCTTCTTCAGCTAAAGTGTATTGTCTCACCAGGAACATGTATTTTACAAGCAAAGAGGGTACCAATTTAATTGCTGCCTTATCTTCTCATTCCAGTGTGATTAAAATCTATGTTTGAGTATTTTTGCATTTATAAAATATTGATAGAATTTCAAAATATACTTATTTAACCTAAATGTCTAAAATTTATTCAAAAATACCTTAAAATGACACAAAAAAGATACAAACCAAGAAAATATAAGCTAAAAATCCAAAATGACAAAAGAATGACGGATAAAAAAAGTGTCCACAACCAGGGGATCTTGAACATGATGTTTGTGCTCACAGGTATTGTCTGTGATGTGGGGAGGGGGGGGGGGTACATGTCATCACAATCACAATCAGAGCCTTGTTAATGATATACCCTGATAGTTATTACAGCCTGGCTTGTTCTTGTGTTTAGGACAGATAATAGCTGTGTTTCATTCCTCCGGGAATTGCTTGTGTGTGTGTGTCCCCCCACACACACACACCTGGTGTATCAACTGTTTGTTTTTATACGTTTGTATTGTTAATTGGTTTTAAGGTGACCTAGTGGTCTAGGGGTAAGGTGTCAGACTTCTGTGCTGGCGGCCGGGGTTCAATCCTCGGTCCCGGCACAGATTTATCTGATTACCAACCCCTTCCTTCACCTCTGACAAGACAGCTTGTGAATGTGGGGAATGCCAGGCCTCCACCGTGGTTCGGATTCCACGTTAAACTGTAGGTCCTCCATTTCATCTCACAATCACCCTACCATTACACATTAGCGTAAGTGCGTATAACCCGAACGGGTAGTAAGACG
>CABEEJ010002220.1:45022-119840 GCA_901482245.1 Timema douglasi
ATAAGGAGGAGGAGGAGGAGGAGGAGGAGGAGGAGGAGGAGGAGTTTTAACACACACACTGGGTTGAAACTGCAGGAGCATTGTTCCTGGTTTTCCCATAGGGGATTTTATAATCTAAAACCATTAAACCCGCCTCGGTGGCATAGTTAGCTAACATGCTAATTATGTGTTGAGCTAGATTGAGGAGGACGGGGAAATTGAGTTTCAAATCTCGGTCAGGTGAACTGAGGGTGGTTTTTCCTAAATGGTTTTCCCCTCTCTCTCCCCGCAAATGCGGGTTCACTTCCTCTAAGTTCAACCTTCCCAATTCTTAATCCATTAGCTTAATTAGTACTTAAGCGTATAACCCGAACGGGTAGTGGGGCGGGGTGCTAAAAATATTTAAATACAAGGCGCTAATGACCCGGATGTGCCGACACACCTCTAAACATCATTAATAATAATAATTTACCCCAAGACCACAGAGGTCGACTCACTATTGGGCTATTAATAAGTAAAGTATACTTTAGAAGAAATGACCCACACTTACTTAAAGCGAGTTTGGGAAACCTTTTAGTAAAAAAACCTCTCAGTACACCCAGACAGGATTTGAACCCTGATGCTGATATTAATATTGTTTTTTCGTCCCCAGGAGAGCATTACAACTACGAGTGGACCCTTGTATCTCAGCCTGAAGGGGGCAACAGTGGTACCATGAATGACCAGAACGGTGGGACACTCAAGCTCAGTAACCTCATTGAGGGGCTCTACACATTTAAAGTGAGTGTGTCATCACCAGGTGCTTATGGAGAGACGCTTGCCAATGTCACCGTCCTCCCGCGTGAGTTTGCATACTTACTTTATACAATATTGGTTTTAAAATAACGTTGTGAGAAACTAGTCTGCTCATTATAAAGGAAAAAAATGACTACGGATAAGAGAATTTAGTCAATTTAAATCATTCCTTTCTTTAATTTTTACTTTTACTCATTACAACACATATAAAAAAACTTATTTACCATCAAATACTAGTATAAGTACTTGGCTTTGCTTGGAGTAGCCTTGCAATTCACAATTTTATTTTCTTCAAACAAACGGAAAAAAAATCTCTTCACTTTATTTCTTCCAGCCTAGTTTTTAATTAATTTGGAAAAAATATAGTAAAAAATTTATAATTCCAGCTTCAAGGTGCACATGTTAGTGCACAGGGGCTACACATTCAGCACGCTGCATAAAGTAGATATCGCGTGATGCTCATGACAGACAGATGAACAAACAAACTCTTCTTTTTTTTTGGGTGTTGTCGAACTGGTCCGATGGCCAGTGCGAGGGATTGCAAGGGTCACTGTTGAACTGGTCTGATGGTTATTACAAAGGGAGGTTAGGTAGGTTAGGTTCACCCATGTCATCTGTAAATAAATGCGCTGAACACCCTTTCCTTCTTGAACACCGCCACTTTTGGCCCGTTTGTGTCTTGTCCTCCTTAGAATATTTACAACCTTCATGCACCACTAATTTACACCCTCTCTCACTTAACATTGAAAACATCACTGCACACCACTCTGCAAACAACTGACAATTACTACATGGGTGGTCCTTCAACCATCGGACCAGTTCGACAAGACCCTTCGGTATGAGCTTGAAAATTCCTTTTGGATTGTTTTGACCGTCAGACCAGTTTGAACGTACCCCTTTTTTTAATATAGATTATTCAAATTCTCTTTGCATGGTTTAAATTCTACAAAATTATAGCGTCATCTTCACCTCATAAATTGGTTTTATTGATCTTTTATTATCTTTTATAATAACTCAAAATGATATTGTTTTTCAAGTAAATAAACATTTAAAACCCTATAACCCACATTACGTTTCATAAAACATTGTTAACTCTGATTTATGTGTTTTTTTACCCTAACTTAGTGCGTTTTAATTTGTTTATTTTTAACTTTATTGTAGGTTATGTTATCTTTATGTACTTATATATATATATATATATTACTATTTGATCAACAATAATTATATAAAACTCACTAAGCCTTAATTAAATTTTACTTCACCTATCACTGACTAATTTTTCACAATATTATATTATAAATCTCTTTTTATTAAAGGTTAAGTATGTTCTTCAAAAATACTGGTTTTACTTAGATTTTGTTGGTGATGTATATTTTTGTAATCCTATGCCTCAACTTGCTTATACTTAAAAGAGACTTATATACACTGTTAATAATGTTTTCCTGTTTGACTTAATTTGTTTTGTGATGTTATCGACAACACTATAACATATACCAAACAACATTGTAGTGAAAGACATGTTTTGTTTATATTTCAGCAAAACGTATCAATCAGATCCCTGTAGCCATTATCAGCCCGTCCTCCCAGACTGTGAAGCTTCCCAATACAGGAGCAGTGCTGGACGGTTCCACCAGCCGAGATGATGACAGTATTATTGGCTGGCATTGGGAACTGCAACAAGGACCATTAGGCTATCAGCCTCATCTTGTGGACACACCCACACTACAGTTGGATAACTTGGTCATGCCGGGCAATTACACTTTCAAGTAATACACTTAGCACAATACATTGAAATTAACATTTGATACAGATGACTGCCATTCACACATTAATTTTAGTATACGTATATCTTGCCTAAACTTTTGACTTAATGCTCTCGTGAGCTGTTATCATGATCATACATGTCATAATTTAAGTCCGAGTCTGTCGTTGATTTGTGTTTCTGATAGTTACTAATTAAGCTATATCATCTCACATGTCCATTACAGACTTCGTCTAAAACTATGACAGATGAAGGCCCTGGGGCCAGTGGCATCGCGTCAGGGCAAGCAAGGCAAGCACTGCTTGCCTCTGATTGAAGATATGTAATTATTTTATTTAATGTTTGCAGAAATATTCTCCTGGTAATCATTTAAATGTAATTCAAGCATCAGTGGGTTTGAAAGAAAAAATCCTATACATTTCATTGACCGTAACATGCATGCAAGACAGGCACTAGTCATCTAATGGTGGTAGAAAGTTGGTATTTGTCTAACTTTCATCCCATTGCTTTGGCTAGTGTGGTTCTTATTTGTGATGTCATAGATTTCGGATGGGTGAAAAGGGGAAGAGCAGTGGATGTCAGGTAAAAATGCAAGTAGCCGAGCTACAACTTCTCTTGCCCGAAAGGTGACGACTACAACCGAAGTCACTACCCCTCTCTTCCCCTCTCTTCCCCTTTCAAAACATAGAGGGATGGTATGACATGGAAGAGGAAATTAATATTTTCATGTTACTGACCCCTTGCATACACATCTTCAAGCTCGGTACACACGACACAACTTCTTGTACATAAAGTTGTACAAGACGTTGCAGCTTGAAGGTGGCGTTGTGTGAACACCAAAATTTGTACAAAATCTACTTTGCACAACTTATTGTATACAATTTCAGGAAATAGAAAGCGTCCTATACCAGCCATTTTTCTTGTACAACTTTTGAGTTGTAAACACAAAAACTTCAGCTACTTTTTTTTAAAAAAAAGAGGAATTGTAACAAAAACAGCTAAATGCTTGAAAACAAACAAATAATTATAATTGAAGGAGGTTAAACCCCAAATATAAAGTTTTACAACTGTTTTAAAAAAATATTACAAGATTGGAAAAAAAACTTCTTTTTTTATTTTCATAATAATTAGGAATGCTTAAGAAATTATTTACATTAAATTCCAATTTTTTCCAAATCATTTAATAATTATTTTTCCATAAAAAGGGCAAAAACGCCCCTTTTTTTTACCAAATATTGTATGCAATCACATATGCCGTATGTTGATTGATGTGTGTATCAGTGAAAGCTAACAAACAAACATACATTTATAAGTATACGTCCATAGTAAGTAATAACACACTAATGTGATCACAGGACAGAAGAATACGCAAAGCCACAACTAGCATAAAAAAACACTACCAAATAGCTTCTTGAAGCATAAAAAATAAAATAAAAATCCCGGGACCTCCCCTTTTTAAGCTTGGGGGCAGCCCTTACAAGCTTGCCTAAGAATTTTGGTCATGAGACGCTACTGCCTTGGGCACAGGATAAACCTGAATGTTTCGGTTATAGAGCATTAGCTCTCTAAGCTGAAGGTCTTAAATTTGATTTTTATCTTTTGGTGTCTTTTTCAACATACATTTAAATTAATACACTTGGCTCCTGCCTTCATTAACAATAAGTTTTTCAAATGCTAGTAAAAAACTGATTACATAAAACCATCTTCCCAGATCATAACTAAACACATTTTAAATACTGACAAATTTAATGTGATTGAATATGAAATTTCTTAAAATAGCCGAAATCACGTATTTGCTACACTGGACATTAGCTCTGTTTTATTAAAAGGGTTGCTAAACATATTTGTGTCTTTTATTTCATAATAAATCAACCTTAAATTTAACATCAAAAATAATCTTCACACATAAGAATGTATTGGTTTGTGACAGATTGACAGTGGAAGACTCAGACCATGCCACTAACTTCACTACCGCCAACATCACTGTACTAAAAGTGACAGATTATCCCCCTGAGGCCAATGCGGGACAGGATATCATTGTGTATCTCCCCAAAAACAACCTGACCTTGAATGGTAATCTGAGTACAGATGACAGGCTGATTGCCAGTTGGGAATGGACCAAAAGCCCTTCGGATCAGAACAAGGCAGTTGACATGCAGGTGAGCTAATCAGAGTGTTATTTCAATAAATACGAGGTATATGCAAGTTATGTCACTACTATAACTACAACTACAGTGTCAAGTTAATATTGTCAGGTTTTGTTTCCATTCCACTTGCAGGTGTTTGCATGTACACTTTTTTTTTAACATTCATGGGTGACCTGGCGGTCTAGGGGTAAGGTGTCAGACTTCTGTGCTGGCAGCCGGGGTTCAATCCTCGGTCCCGGCACAGATTTATCTGATTACCAAACCCTTCCTTCACCTGTGACAAGACATCTTGTGAATGTGAGGAATGCCAGGCCTCCACCGTGGTTCAGATTCCACGTTAAACTGTAGGTCCTCATTTCATCTCACAATCACCCTACCATTACACATTAGCGTAAGTGCGTACAACCCGAACGGGTAGTAAGACGCGGTGCTAATAATAATTTTAACATTCATCATCATCATCATCATCATCATCATCATCATCATCATCATCATCATCCAGCCACTGGTTGGATCTCTTTGGAACATAAGCTTCTCCGCTGCCTCCTTTACTTCCACCATCTCTCCTCCATCTTGGGACAATCTTTTCCTTCACACTCCTTCTTACTCACTTTAGCTAGCTTTCTCTTGGTCTTTTTCTCGGCATCCTTACCCTCCCCAGCTCCCTATCAAACATTTTCCTGGCCATCCTTTCAGTCTCCATTCTTCTCACATGGCCATACCACCTTAGTCATGCCTTTTCTATCCTGTCCTGGGCTGGCTCTTCATTTACTATTCCTCTTACTCTCTCATTTCTAATCCTGTCATATTTTGTCACGCCGATCCTGCTTCTCAGAAATCTCAATTCACTGACCTGCATTTTGTGCCTTTATTCATTTTTTTTAACATTATCACTACTATTTAAAGTACCAAGTAAAGTTGTAAAGTAGGGGTCTGCGACCTTGGGTTTTTTCATTTGAGTCAAACTTGAATCGAGTATTTCTAAATGCTCCCGAGTTCGAGTATATTCATAATTTTAAAATGTTAAAAAGTATATTGTATATTGTAAAAGGTATAAGTGTATAGCATGTTCTTAAAATATGAATGACACTCATTTTTATAAAGAATAATTACTTTTGAAAAAAAAAAAAAAAGTTCAAAAATGGAAATATCAGTCATTAAATTAGAAATAACACTTATAAAACACAATTTAAAAATAAGATTAACACTCAAATAAAAATCTAATAAAATAAATGGTACTGAACTCCGCACAGTCTTTCTCTCTCTATTGTTTTAAAATGGAGCTATCTACTCAAAACTTGTAATATAAATGTGAAACAAAATCATATACACTAGCATTCCAAGCATAAATTGCACTATACTTATGTAAAACTTTTTTTTTTAGTCCCGGTTTTAAATTTTATAATTTTGTTTTTAAAGAATTAATGTCCTCATTTGTATGTTGGGACCGATAAAGAAGATCAATGTTGGGTACACAAGGGTCAACACTTCGTATTAAAATTTCAACTTCCGGTTAAAATTTCAGACATTTTATTAGGTGTTGCAAATCTTCATGCCATCACATTGCTATTAAATTCCTCATTTATAAATTTTGACCAATAAAAAATGTAAATATTGAATATTGAGTCTAAAATGGATCTAGATCATTGTTGTACAAACATTTCTCCTAAGAGGTTTAAAGAAAAATAACATAAACTTTTAGATACTTACTTATATTTAATTACTCTATGACATTGGAGAATTATTGTGTTAAAACTTAGGTAGTATCTCTTTACAACTAAAGCTCACAAACTTGTAATAATATATATTGCCAATATCTCAGAAACTGTTGGATTTATAAAAATATATTCCATATAAAAGTTTTTTTATTTTTAATAGTACTACAATTTTGAAAGGAAAAGTTATTTAGTATCTCAAATAGTTGCGGAGATACGGTAGTTTCTGCTTCTGTAAAGTACCCTAAAATTAATTTTCATGGTAAAATGAAAATAACCAGTTTATTTATAATCTTAATCAACACCTAAAGACGAATTTTAATCAAAATTGTTAGTCGATATTTAGAAAATTGATTTTTTCTCTCTTTTCGCTCTTGCTTAAACTACCCTTAATTGTAAGTTTAAACAGACACACGTCATTGCAAAGACCACTTTTTAGGGTTTGGTGGGTCTTGAGACGTCGATATCCATCAACATTTCAGGTTAGATTTTCTTTTGTGGTCGCAATACTTTTACCTTTTGTGTTTGAAAAGTTAAAAAATATATATATATATTTATATATAGCTTGAAAGTTATTGATTTTATAAAAATATGCTTATAAAATATTTGTATTATAAAGTCCTACATATTTGTAGTGATAAGTAATTTCACATCTCAAATAGTTAGGAGATTTTATAAAAAAAGATAATTTACGCATCAGACTAGAGCCCTTAAATTCATTTTTAATAGTTATATAGCTTAGTCAAATGTTTATAATTATAAAAATGGGTGATAATCTGACACCGAGAACCAGTACCAAATTTTCCCAACTCAGCACAGGCATGTATTCAGGATATTTTTTCTAATTTAGCAGCGAAGGTTAAGGAAGAAACTATTTCCTCCTTTATTTTGAATCCTTACCAATATAATTTTGATGGAACTGAACTTGATTTGATACTACCCTACAGAACACTCGCACTCCATACCTGCAGTTGTCCAACCTGGAAAAGGGCATTTACACTTTCGTTCTGAAGGTGACAGACAGCAGTGGTCAATCCTCGTCTGCAGAGGTGCATGTGTTTGTGAAGCCCCCTACCAACACACCCCCTGTTGCGGACGCAGGGCAGGATCTCGCAGTGGCTCTACCTCAGACAAGTGTGCTACTCAACGGTTCACACAGCAGTGATGACAACAAGATTGTAGCATGGCTCTGGCAGCAAAACAGGTTGGTCCATTATAGTTTACCACTATCAAATTAATACCACTTTAGTGAGCCATGTGTTGATAACTTTAATTCCTTGTTTAATTAAAATAAAATTACATATTATTACAGTAGAAGTAGACCCATTTCATTAATGGTTTTATGTTTTGCTTAGAACTGCATTGCTATATTATATATTTCTCTAGCTATAAAATGGTCTACACAACATAAACAATTATTTATCCGGAGTTGGAAAACCTCTATGTGAAATGGTATAACATATTCTATAAAATGTTTTCTAGCAAATATTTCCTTTCTATTCTTTTTAGTGGTTCTTTATTCAAGACCAATTTGTAATTTATTATTTCTCTATAAGGAAAGGTGGATAGAGACACATAAAAGGGATGAATACTATAAGGCTTTTACAATGAAAAGAAGAACACAATTCACACTTTACATTGCTGCCAATGGACAAAGAGGTAATGGTTTCCTCTTAAAAATAATCGATCGTCACCACCAATTCCCTCGACCCAGGTTTCATTCTATCGGAACTTATCAGGGAGGAGTGTGAAACGCGCAATGAAACTTCCTAAAAGAGGAAACAAAAAAATAAACACAAAAGGGAGAAAATGGTAAATAGTAAAGAATGATAGAACACATAAATAGGAACATGTAAAAGGTATAACATAAAGTATAAACACAGGAAAAGTACAATGGATGCGAATATATAATATTTATCTGTAAGGAAAACCTCTTTTCACTTTATGAGGTAATTGTATTATATTTTGAAGAAGGTATATAGGAAAGGTGGATAGAGACACATAAAAGTGACGAATACTATAAGGCTTTTACAATGAAAAGAAGAACACAATTCACACTTTACATTTCTGCCATTGGACAAAGAGGTAATGGTTTTCCATATAGAGATATATTATATATTCACATCCTATGTACATTATCATTCTTTACCATTTTCCATTTTCTCCCTTTTGTGCTTTTTTGGTTTTCTCTTTTAGCCAGTTGCATTGAGCGTTTCACACTCCTCCCTGATGAGTTCCGATAGAATGAAACCTGGGTCGGGGAATTGGGTCGTAACAATCAATTTTCTTTAAGAAGCAATCATTACCTCTTTGTCCAGTGGCAGCAATGTAAAGTGTGTTCTTCTTTTCAATGTAAAAGCCATTTTGTGTTGGTCTCTTTTATTTGTTTTCTATCCACCTTTCCTATACCTTCTTCCAAATATAATTTATTATTTCTAAGCCATGGTTAAGTTTAAGAGAAATATCTTACCATATATGACAGGGAAAAAAATTAGTTTTTTTTAAAACAGAGTGCTTAGGAAGATATTTGGTCCAAAGAGGGGTGAGGCTACCAGGAGTGTAGGAGGCTAAATAATTATGAGTTACTTAGTGTGTAGGCTACTCATCACAAGACATTGTTAGGATAATCAAGTATCACATATTACAGTGGGTGGGGCATGCAGTGTGAATGGGAGAATCTAGAACCTTGTTCAGGGTGTTAGCTCACAAAATAAATGATGGAAAGAGACCATCAGGAAGCCTATATGCAGATAGGAGGATAACATTAGAATGGACCTCTCTATAAGGAAAACCTCTTTTCGCTATATGAGGTAATTTTATTATATTTGAAAGAAGGTACAGGGATAGAAACATATAAAATGGACTAATACAATATGGCTTTTTCAATTAAAAGACGAACATAGTTCACACTATTCTTTGCGGCCATTGGACAAAAAGGTAAGAAAATCGATCCTTACCGCCCAAACCCCTGATCCATTGGACGGATCCAGGGATTGGGTGGTAAGGATCGATTTTCCCAATCCCTAGATATGTCCAATGGATCAGGGAATTGGGCGGTAGTTATCAATCTGCAACCATTACCTCTTTGTGTAATGGCAGCAAAGAAAAGTGTAAACTGTGTTCTTCTTTTCATTGTAAAGGCCATATTGTATTTGTCCCTTTTATATGCTTCTATCCAACCTTCCTTTAACTTCTTCCAAATATATTAGATTGTACCTGAAAGAGATAAGTTGTATTGAGATGAACTGAGTAGAACTAACTCAAGATAGGAATAGGTGGCGTACTTTGGAGAGTGTGTTAATGCATCTTTGAGTTCTTATTGCCATAGATTAAATAAGTATTTATTATTATAAGCACTTCCAACTCCTTCATAGCCTCTTGGGAATGCAAATTTATACAATGTATATCTTAAAAAGCATTACTGTTTAACACCTTTCTCTGGTGGTTTGCACAATGTGACTAACTACACTCTAGATGGATATGGAGAGTAGACACCATTAGAGTTCTTCCTGAAAAGCTCGCTTGAGATTGAAGCGCATGAAAAAACTTGTGCTCGCAAACCCCTACATTTTACTATATTGAAAGTGTTATTTTATGAGTATGATAATAGCTATCAAAAGTAACAGTTGAACATCATATGACCTGACATCTGGATGTGTTTAAATAGTTAAAGTATCTTGTTTAACTTTCACATATGGTACTCATACCAAAATCATACTTAGCGTATGTATAAGGAGTGATTTAATATAATTTTTGTGATTTGTTTCAGTGGACCTAGTAAAGTGTCCTTCAGTGCCATCAACAGCTCCCAGACCAATGTCACAGACCTCACCAAGGGCGATTATGAGTTCCAACTCACTGTCACAGATGACAGTGGCAACAAAGCTTCCGATGTTGTCCGTGTCACTGTCACTCAGAGTGAGTTGCACTAAGCAAACCTTTGTTAATTTAGTATTATTCTATAACACTTAATTAAATCCCTGGTATAAGTGTACAATGGTTGTGCCAATGTTACTAGTCACCCGATGACCCTCGTTCCATTTTATAATTGTTTAAATCTCCTTTTACATTCATAGATGATTGTACCTTGGCAGCCAGTCTTTAGAATTAGTAGCGCATCTAGATCTCCTTCTCTACAGCTATAAATAAATACAGTGTGAGGAACGCAGGATTTTATAAAAAGAACAAAATTTCCAGAAGCAACATTTAAAATTTTATATATCTATTTATCACTGTAGATTAATTAAATATTACTTACTGAGTATAAATATACTGAATTAATTTTTTTTTTTAAATAGAGGTACCATAGCTGTCCTCTCTTTAACACCCTGCTCCATTATATGTGGGATCTCAGAACTTAAAAATAAAATCACGTCCAGTGAGCACTGTAGTTCTGCCAAGAGTGTTTATGGTAAAAGCGCATAAGAAAATCTAGCTCCTAGGTGCAGATTGGCTGGCATTCATCATTCCCGCTAAATTTCCCCTACTTCTTGTGATTCTAACACTCCCCTTCAGTGATTCTAAACTAAATGAACAAAATGAAAATACCCATATCTTTTGGGTTAAAAGAAAAAGAATAATAAAAAATAGTAAATGTAAACCAAACTTGTATTTAAATATCGGCTATATAAGAATGATGGAATCATGCTGAAGCCTATTAAGAATATAATAAGCCTAACTTGATAAACAAAAGTACCATTAAAATTATAACTTTTTATAATAATACTGATTATGAAAACATAACATTTACTTCTAAACTTGGGGTGAGGAAATGGAGGGTTGGAAGATTTATAAAAATGAAGTCTAAATCTATCCAAATTATTCTCTCCCTATCCATCCAGTCTTGCTTCCTCTACATCTCATATAGTCCCTGTACTCCACATATATATATTAACACAAAACACTAAATGTATTGTTTTAAATGTGTTTCAGACAAGAACGCTCGTCCTAAAGCTAACGGTGGTGGGGACCAGACAGTTGTGCTGCCTGTGAGTGTGGTGGTGTTGAATGGCTCTCAGTCCAGTGATGACTTGGGCATTGTTCATTGGCAGTGGACTAGGGAAGGCAGCAGTCTGGCACTAGGGAAGGTGGTGGGCAAAACAGACACTTCACCTGTGCTCATGGTTAGTGGTAACTATATTACACAGCCTTTAAAAATATTATAGGAGTTTATTCAAATAACTTTGTCGTCATTTTTTTATTGATGCATGAAAGATTAGGTTAAGTTAGTTTGGGCTGATTTTCACATGAACATATTAAATATAGTGCACCAAAATATTTATTTCCATGCACTTTAATTTATTCAACATCATTGAAATGTATTATCTATGAAGTTTCTAATTATTAAAAAGATACAATATTAATTTGGCTATCATTGGAAACTTGCTATGGTGGTTTTTATAGACGGTAAAAAATATGTTTTCAATACAACATGAAAAAATATAAAATAAATAATTACTTCTTTGCTAACCATCCCTGTAAAAATCAATTTTGTCAAATCTATTAACACATTTAAATAAAATGTGCTGGTAGGATGCTATTATAGGTAATTCATTTTAACTTATATTTAGCCCAACCATAAAAAATAGTTAGCAAATCACCTAAGTACTTAAGAATTTAAAAAATGCAATGTATATAGATAAAGTTTTCTGGTAGTGAAAGGAAAAAAAATTGCATTGTTTTGAAAAACAAACACATGACAATTAAGTAGGAATTAACTTAATATGATGGTAGAGTTGTGTTTTTTCAGGCAGTTATCAGAAGTTCTTATGAAAAAAAAAAAACATATTCTGAGTCAAGAAATATAGGATTTGACTCATATGAAGTTTATGCACACACAAGATATGTGTAGCTCATTTGTATGTGTTTGACTATTTTCAGCTGACAGATGTAGTTCCTGGTCGATATGTGTTCCGTCTCCATGTGTCTGATGATCAAGGACTTGGTGATGAAGATACTGTGTCCATTATTGTCAAACCAGGTAAGTCAAACTTGACTGCTCATAACCACAGGCACATATCCTCACATTTTATATACAAGCTAATTATTTTGAAATTAAATTAAATTTATTTAAGTTTGTTAAAACAATATATAGACTGTTGTATATCAGACACATTTAGTTAAGGTATATTACAGTGTTTGTGTGTCACATTTCTTAAAGGTAAACATATTATTTACTGTTGTTTTAACACAATATTATGGCTCGGCCACTATCAAGCAAACTAACATGGTGGCTATAAACAAGGAAAACGAGTAACTGTCAGGGAATTTGATCCCAAAAAATAAGTAAAACTCGGGGAATTTAAATACTTGAATAATTAAGCACCTTCTCACCTCGGTGATCACGTTGTCTAATTTGTTACTCCCTGAGTAGACTAGACTGCCGATGACGGGGAGATTGAGGTTCGAATCTCGATGTACTTAGGGTGTTTTTTCCTAAATTGTTTTCCACCCTCCACGTACATGCGGGTACACTTCCTCTAAATATAACCTTCCTAATCATTAAAACCATTAGCATAATTAGTACATAAATGTATAACCTGAACGGGTAATAAGATGCGGTGCTAAAAAAGATAATTATGCACCTAAAAATTTAAACATAAGTGAGAGATTTGGATTATTGATACTAACAAAATGCTTTGCCTTGATATGGCAGTCTTTAACATGAGATTTTGTACAGTGTTTGTTTTATAACACAGGCCCATTAGATACTGAACAAATAACTTACAATAATGTTGATGTTTAGCAGCCATTAGAATTGTTTTCAAAAATATGTGATCAATGTAATAAAACAAAAAAATTATAAATCATTAAGGAAATTTTTAAAAAAAGGTTAAGTGGGGTATTTTTAAAATTTTTTGGAAAACCTGGCAAAGTCGGGAAATTTCATAATAAAAGTTTTGTAGCCACCCTGACTAATAACTTTGACCATTGTCTTACGACATAAGAAATTAACCACACATAAGATCATTTTGATTTCATAGCATTTTAAACTGTTGTTTGCACGACCGACCAACTGACTCAATCTTTTCTTGTGATTTTGTCCAAAATAGTACACTGAAAGTGTTAAACAGTTGCTATAAAAAGAAAGAGAAAGCCATAAAATCACTGGATACAGTTGGGATGGGGAGCAAAGGTGGGTGATATACAACTTTCTCATAGACAGGGAAATGAAAAGCCAGACTGTAAACATTAAGGTAATATCTAGTGTGTCCTTAAATATTGACCACAGGTATTTTGTGGTAGACTTAAAGGTATAGGCTTGTAGAAGAAAAATAGTAAAACAAGAAAGTAGAATAAGGGCGCGGAGGGATAAGAATCGAGAAGAAATGGCTGTATATAAGAATCTTAAGGTCGCAGTGTAGGTAATGTGATTTAAGGGCAATATTTTTGCAGTTTTTATATAAAAAAAATATTTTTTGTCAAAATAAATAAATAATTCTCCAGTATACACATAGTTTAATTTTCTCTACATAGTTATGTCAACACTTCTTGAATATCTGTCAAGGGTGTCCTGTTGTTGCCACTCCCCTCCCCACCGATCGACTGGGTCTCGAGACCTGTCCCCCGCCACAGAATATTAACGGGGTATGATCCCGGGAGGGACAGTCGAGGGCGGTGAGAGGAGACGGCGGCTCTAGGCCTTTATTAACTTATAATACAATGCTACAGAAGTTAAATGTGCAAAAAGGACAGCAGGTCGGTCAGAGCTGAGTCTAGGTTGAAGATGTCGGCTGGGCTGGTTTTGGTGTTGATCCAGAAGAGGTCCCATTCGGTGTCCCTCAATCTGTTAAACTTTTTCTCTTTTTCAATAAAGAGAAAAAGTTATCATCTAATAGCTCATGTTCTTGACATATATTTAAGAACTCTTGATACTAGCATGTGATGAAACTTAAACTCTGTGTTTCTACTTGAGCAATATTTAATTTAATTTAGAAAAACAAAAATTTTGCTATAAAAACTGCAAAGATGACTTTTTTTCCCCCTCCTCTCCCACCCAATCTTAATGTCCAAGGATGAGAAGCAAAGTGTAAATATGGCATGGGAAGAAAGGTTTAAAAAAGAGTTTGTTAGGAGCTGCAAAGGAGATATATGGTAGGACAAGGAGAGTAAGTGAAAGGAAACACTATGGTTGAACATCAGGACGGAGGAAAAGACTAATGCATTCAGAAGAAGTTTCAAAATAGGAATGAGGAAACAGGAAGAATATAGGAAGAAAAAGAGAAGAGCAAAGCAGGTGGTACAGGAAGCCAGTAAGGATTTGAGGCAATAATCAACAGAGATGCTCTAAAGTGATGTTGAATTAATTAAGAAGGTGTTATATAGTCAGGTAAGAAACGGAAAATTCGAGAAATTAGATTTATGAATGAAGAAGGAAGAACTATGAAGAAAGGTAACTATGAATGAGATATTTTGAGATGATGTTCAACCCAGAAGAGGAAAGGGATGGCATGAAGAATAAGCAGAAAAAGAGTAAATGGAACCCACATTGAAAGAGGTGGATTATGCATTAAAGAGTATGAAACCAGGAAAAGCACCAGGTGTGGACAATCTAACTGTGGAAATGATAATAGCTGTAGGAAATGCAGGGATACAATGGTTACACAGGGTGCCGAGGGTGATAGGGAATGGGAAGAAGGGAATAATAATACCAATTTTTAAGATAGGCTACAGGAAGAAGTGTACGAATTGTAAGGAAGCAATGCTGAAGCCACTATATAAAATATATGAGAAGATTCTGGAAAAAAGAATAAGAAATAAAATTAAAAGGTGGTGGCGAGAGGTAAACCATGGATTTAGGGAACAAAGGGGTCTACAATTGACTTGATCTTCACTATATGAAACTGATTAAAAGAATGTACAAATTTGGGAAAGATTTGGTAATAGTATTTATAGCTGTGGAGAAGGCTTATGATAGCGTGGGTTAAAGAAATAAGTTTAGGAAGCGAGGGAAGAGGCTTAAGTGGAAAGAGGAGTTTTAATGATAGTAAAGAGTATGTAATAGGATAAGAGTAGTAATTTTGAGATGAAAAAGAGGTGGACGGAGTGGTTACAGATAAAAAATGGATTAAAACTTGGGCGTGCTCTCGCGCCAGTACTATTCGTAATGGTAAGGTGAATGGTCATGAATAAAGTGGCATTGAAACTCGGGGAGTAAAGAATAAAAACCATGATGTTTATAGTCCACGTTTTCATTTCTTTGTTCATGA
The DNA here is from genome assembly GCA_901482245.1 of Timema douglasi. Classification (NCBI taxonomy): domain Eukaryota; kingdom Metazoa; phylum Arthropoda; class Insecta; order Phasmatodea; family Timematidae; genus Timema; species Timema douglasi. The sequence continues at coordinate 60,630 of CABEEJ010002220.1, forward strand.
AGACACAGACCTTTGTTTCCCATCTCAAATGTAGCTAGTTATTTTATAGCTTTCTCTTTCCTTTTTATAACAAGAGTGTTCTGGCTACCCCTCCTAATCTAAACCATAATTTAGTCTAGTGCTCTATTCCAAATAACAGTGAATAAAGAAATGTAAAGATGAGTAAAAATGGGTTCAGCTATATCTTAAAAAATTTACATTTTGTGCCTCTTCTTTAGAATATTAATGTTAACGATATTTGAAATGATTGTAAAAAAAAATCAGCAGTTGAGTAAATACAAGAGCTGTACAAAGAGTTCAATTACAACCATTGGTTAAGATTTTTCAGGCATTATGTTTCAGAGGAGATCCAAAAGAAAATAGTTTCAACCTTGGTCTTGTTGGATTTTTAAATGTCATGAGCTCATTTAACAAATAGCTGTCCATTTGATTTTAAGTTCATATAAAGTGTTGTATTTTGTTTCAACAAATCCCATTTCAGAATAATTTACAAAAAACCAATGTAAAAAGAAAAACAAATGTTAAAATAAAAACAAATGATCTTCTTGACGTAGATCCTCATCTTCTCCACCTGGTCGAACTGACACTAAACATTGAGGGCAGCATGCTGACCCAGTCTCAGCAGGAGTCCTTGGAAGCCAAACTTGCACTTCTGTTGCGAGACGAGGCAGCTATTCACATACAGGAAACACGCGTGGAGGAGCGCACGAGACATGCTGTCATTGTCTTTTATGTGGATCAAAAGGGTGGGAAGACAGTGCTGTCAGGGCCAGCCGTCGTCAAGAGGCTCAAGGAGAAACTGAAACAGGACTCAGGCCTGCTAGAACTCAGTGTTGCCAACATACAGACTGCTGTGTGCCAGAATAACTGCTCAGGTTGGTACTTTATCTTGCATAAATATATTATTATTAACTACGAGCATCTATGTTTACAGTCTTTTTAAATCTTATGACCTGAAAATAAACTTGAATGTGATCATTTTAAAAATAAAATAATTATTTACACTAATAAATAGTCCACTTTAATAGGAAACAAACACAACATGATTCCTTCTAACCTGCATATTCTATTGTTGAGATTTTTTATGGTGAATTAAATGATAGAATAGTAGGAAAATAATAGAGCACAAGTAAAAAGATTAACACATATTTACACACACATCAATATTTCGATGCTATTATAGCTAGAGACCCTGATTTGTAGTAAATAAAATGATCGGATTTTGTTAGATAAAAAGTCGCTGCACTAGTATTAGCACAGTTGGTAGGGCCTACTATTTATTTTTCATGTTAGTTTTTGATAAAGGTAAACAATGATATCAGTATTAATTCTTATTTAAATTGGTAACATTTCACATTTAATAGGCACATTGGTCAATTTTGTAAAAATATTTTATTTTGTTTTATTTCACGAATGTATTACAGTTTAAAAAAATGCTACTATGGTCTTTAAATATGTTTTAATAGTAATTTTAACGTGCTGAGTTTATCATTTTATCTATCACAAATTGTTTTTGCTCAATGCACTTTATTTCATACATATTATAGAGATTTTAAAATTTACATTGTTACTAAGTTTGTCATTGGCCAAAGAAATGCTGTATTTCTACATGATCGTCCGTGTTAAAGATTCCAAACTTTATAAACAAATACCATCATTTGTGTCACAATAGAATAACAACAAAAAGTCTCTAAGGTATATGTGAAAACTGAAATTAGATACAAAGGGTTTGACTATTTTAGTCTTATCACCCATTCTGGCTCTAGTTTTACATTGATTAAGGCAACCATTGTGTTTTGAAATTATATTCTTAGTATTAATATGTATGAAATAAAGTGCACCAAGCAAATTATAGTGTGTAATTAAATAAATATGATAGAATTGTTGCAAATGAAGCATAGTTAAAAGTAAAAACACACTTATTTACAAACACTTAAATAGCTGTTTTATAGCCATTTCGATTTATTTTATTGGCAGTTTATTTTTACATTTTGTTTCATGTAATTTATTTGTCCAGTCGCAAATAATCTTAGTTTTGATGCACCCTTAAACTCTATTAAAATAAGGTTTGCTTGCAGTTTGATCGTGTGTGTAAAACAGTTAACAAATACTATTGTTGATCCAGGACACGGCGTGTGTGATCAAGCATCCAGGCAGTGTCTTTGTGAAGCGTTCTGGATGCAGGATCTTATCTCTAAATATCTGCGTGACGGAGATTCAAACTGTGGTGAGTATTAAAGGACAGACAAGAATATAAGTTCTTATTTCTTATCTTGGTCTGGCTTGCATTTAATTGTGTCTTATTTTTATTTGTATATACAATTAAAGGAAAAATTGCTTAAATTAAACATTGAAAGGAGGATAGAAGGGCAAGGCCTATACTTTTACCAGAAAATTTTAGGTCTCTTAAGTTCACAACAAAACACATTACGTAATCTGTGGGTTACATCAGTCCTCTTCTTCAGAAGGCTTTGTTTGTGTTTTACGCTTGTCTGTTGAAGAAGGGGAATGCTATACCCTGAAAATTACATAATTATGTATTTTGTTTTGTACTGGATTACTCCATTTTAAATTTAAAGAAAGACTGTTAGAAATACATTGTGCCAACTGTTTTTGGGAGTAAAGATAAATTATTTGGCTGTGGTTAGTATTTATATAGACATTATTATTATTATTATTATTATTAATAATAATAATAATAATAATAATAATAATAATAATTTGAAAATTTTTAAAATGTTTATCTTATAGAAAGAAAGAAACTATCTTCTGTTGAGGCCTGCTGGTAATCTTGATTTGGTAATCCATTGGTGGGCCACTTCCCACTGTCTAAATTGAGAACTGTTGCACTGTTTGATAAATGCTCTTAATATTTTGGTGGTGTAGCAGGTTTGGAAGTCTTGGTTATGGGTACAGGCTTGTACAGACCTTTATGGTTTGTGTCAAAACAATACTTATTCATTCACTCTCTGAGACATGAACATAATCTCTCTATCAATCTATCTATCTTTATTTATTTTCTTATTTTTTTAATTTTCTCTAATAGGTCTATATAAATACTAACTACAGCCAAGAAATGTATATTTACTCCCAAAAACAGTTGACACAATGTGTTTCTAACATTCTTTCTTTAAATTCAAAATGGAGTAATACATTGTTTGTGTTATTTGTACTCTCTTCTTCTTTGTGTTTGATAAAGGCAACAATGCCAAAATATTGTTTTATTTGTGTTAAAATGTGTGTGTGACTACTTCTACTATAGAAGACAGAAGAAAGGAAGAAGTCACTTTTGTGCATTGGATTATTTCCACATTTTTCCTCTTTCCCTAGGTGGGCTTTCTTCATCAAATTTACTCTTAGTAGTTTATATTTCCTTTTTCTTTAGTTTTATCAATTTCCTTTTTCTTTAGTTTTATCAATTTCCTTTACTATATACTCATTTAGCCATTGGGCCACTTCATTTTTAAACAGTAAAGAGGTTAACATTTAATTAGCATGCTCTTTCTATTTTATGGTTGTTTGGAATAGAGAGAGCACTAGACTAAATCATAGACCTTTGTGAGTAATCAAATTTCTAGCCCAGCTCATCATTAAAGCTCAAGATCAAGATCGAAAGATTTTAGGCCAATGAAAATGAAAATAGCCAAATAGATCACTAAATACTTTAATGATAATAATTTTTTACTATATTTACATGGTACCTTTCTAAAATTATAATTTCACTTAAACTATAAATTTAACATTGAGAATACATATTTATTGTTTTCATACTTAAGAAATTTAGAACTTGTACTAATATGTTCAACTACAAAACTAGCATTAGTTATTATTTAATTATAAGATTAGTTTGATTAACTTGTCTAAAATCAGCGTTGATCAACATTGCAATAAACATTTTACCAAACTGACCACATTTATATAAAAAAAGTTTCATATTGTTTATTAGAAATATTATTTCAACTATTATATTTTTCATTTTTAAGAATGTAAATCTTTTATATGCATTAAAAATAAATTTCGTAATAAGACAATTTATAATGAGAACCCATACAAGGAGTATCCACAACTATACTTTGTACACTTTGAGGAATGGAATTGAAACAGAAATGATCTTGCGCACGACTAATAATAAAAGCATGAAACATTTCCAATTTCTAACTGCTTGTGATTCTTATGTTTTCTCATATGGTGATTTAAAGTTCTGGAAGCTTATTTTGGCGAAACACCTGCTCATTAAAATTTCACTCTTATGAACTATTTCATATAGCTGTGAGTGTGTTTTTATTTTTAAATCGGGGGATTTTTGAAGTATTATTTATAATTTAAAAACCAATATTGCCATTTTTCAACTTTTTTTAAAAGTATTTTACTATGTATAAAAATGTGTATCATTCTTATTTTAAGATCATTGTGTTGTTTTCATTATATATTTTAAATGTATAATATAAATTATTGTTTTGGTAAGACATTAAAAAAAACATTCTAAAGAATCGACTTCACTACCACAGATACCTTCTTCAGATTATGAGAGTAAACTGTTGTTTATGGTAGGATTGTAAGGTTGACTGTCAATAACCGATTGTTTTACAGTTAGGATTACATTGCTTTTAAGGATAGTGTTTATTATGTGTAGACCATTTAGATATTGTATTGTGAGAGGGTTGTCTTCAACTTTTTTTATTTTAGGGTCATTTTTGTGCTCTGGAGATTTGGTTGTCTATTAAAGGTTTGGGGTAACTTCTGCCAAGTAGAAAGCTGTGGAAAGTTGTCAACTCGGTATTCAGGAACTTAATCAAAAACTCTTTCAAGATTCACTCGGTACTCAGGAGCTTAATCAAAAACTCTCTCAAGATTCACTCGATACTCAGGAGATTAATCAAATACTCTTTCAAGATTCACTCAATACTCAGAAGCTTAATCAATTACTCTCTCAAGATTCATTCGAATTCATGAGAAATTCACTCAAGATAGACTCAAATCAAAAAACTTGAGCTCATGGAATTGAATTGTAATTTTGTGTACTTAAATTGAGTATTTTAACAACAAGATCTTGTGATGAGAATTTTATCTTTGTTTTATTATTTATTTATTTTATGCCAACAGATTGGAGCATCTTATATGTGATAATCTTGCTGTTCATTGGTGTTCTGCTGATAGTGGGTGGAGTCTGGGGCATGGTGTGTGTCTTTCAGCGCAGCTGTGTACGCAGGCCACGCAAGAGGCAGAAGTATGCACTTTTAGATGAAGAGGAGGATGTTGCAATGATACCACCATGTGAGTGAATTCTTATTTAAACAATTTTCTTTCTGTTTTAATTTTGTATCAATATGATCTAGTTTCAATGTGTCATCATGAAAGAAGATACAGTAAAGGGGGATAAAAACTAGTCCAGTGCAGGATCTCAAACTTTGAGAAAATGGACATTCTTGAAAATTAGGCAGGAAAAACAATTTCATATATCTTTCTGGAAAGAATTAATAAAATCGTTAATTTTTTTATTTTACTACCTCATAAGGTTTTATTTATATATGATAATTACTCTAATGTGGTATGGATGAGGAAATAATATTTTTTTCAAGGTAATCTACTCACATTTGTATGGAATGAAATTAGAAAACAATTTTTTTTAAAACCCTCAGTAGACATGACTGGGATTTGAACCCCATCTCTTCATATCAGCAAGTCAACCCAACAATAGAGTGATCTTAGACCCTTCAACTACTGTAGGGGTGATTAATATTAATTCACGTTACAATTAAGGACAGTCTTAACAATGTCATGTTTGTACAGCTTCCGTAAGTATATGTGTACCATAAACTTCAGTCACATTTATTTTAATGTCACCTTAGTAAACACTACTAAACATAACCACACTATATTATATAGTATTTGAATGAAGGTATAGGAAATGTTATGTTTGTCCTTTAAGTTATTCCTTTTACATGTGTCCTATTATTCTTTACAAATTTCCTTTTTCTCACTTTGGTGTTTTTTGGTTTCCTCTTTTAGGAAGTTATGCACGTTTCACACTCCCCCCTGATGTGTTCTGATAGAATGAAAGCTAGGTTGGGGGATTGGGTGGTAACGATTGATTTTTTTTTCAAGAGGCAGCTATTACCTCTTTGTCCAATGTCAGCAATTTAAAGTGTAAATTGTGTTCTTCTTTTCATTGTAAGAGCCAGATTAGTGTTTAACAGCGCGACTGACGCGCTCCCATTGTTTACCCTGGCTGCGCTCCCTGTTCTCTGTCTCCCTCCTTGTCTGGCAGGTAGGCAGCGGCCTTTTCACTTGATTAGGGGATTAGAGGGGATGGGGGAGTACGGAGACACATCTGGAGGGGTCTGGGTCCGTTTTATTATGGCCTTTTAATTCTAGAATATATATACACGGTCATCGATATCCAGAGGTGCTCAGTTTTTGGTTCTCAACCAGTGAGTCCTGGAGTGGACCAGCGAGTCCGGGAGTGGAAAAGCGAGTCCAGTGTTCAAGTGGCGCGTGTCGGTGTAGTGTGTATGGCGCTGGGACCTGTGGCGGGATGCCATGATTGTCTTTATCATTGAAAGTAAATTATATCGTGAACAAATATTTTAAGAAACTGATATTTGGATATTTAACTAGTTATTCAGTATTTTTTATTAACAAGCTGTTTACTTGATTTGATGTAATTCTATTTTATATGTTTTCATTTGTGTATTGATTTACAAACAATTTCCTATATTACCTGAGGCAGTGAGCCGTTTAGTTATAATTAATCCAGTATAATTTTATTTTATGTGTCTTCATTTGTTTGTTAATGTAAAGACAATTACTAGTATTACTTGGCTCAGTGAATTGCTTAGATATAATTTACTCAGCGTTATTCTATTTATTATGTCCTTATTGGTTTATTAATTTACATAATTACTTTTACTACCTAATTTGTTGAATTGTTTAGCTGTATATTTAATTCTGTAATTTATTTTAGTGGTGTTTTTAATAATCAAAGCCTTGGGTAATCTGCGAGTATTTTAATTCATATTTAACCTGCAACATACCCCAATATCCTAAAAAATACTCGTGGTGGTTGGTCACGTGTGACCATCCCCCGTGACACTCTCATGTCACGTGCGCCCTACGTTACAAATGTTTCTAATCACCGTTCCTCTACATTCTTACAAATATATAACAATTATCTCAAAGTGAAAAGAGGTTTTCCTTGAAGAGCTATAATGAAATAACTTAGAAAGAATATAGATCCCAAGTCTTTTATGTTACTGAAAATTACACAACTTTGCCCAAAAATATCGAGAGCTAAAATACATTTATGTTTATATTTAAATTTCCTGCCATTATTTCCTTCACAAATTTAATGTTCACCTAAAAAAATCTAAAATAATAAAATTTTATTTTATGATAACTTAATTTATAATTCTAAGATGATATACATTAATTAAGTTTGAAATATATAATTTTATAGATTATATTCAATATGTAAATTTACAAAGTTATGCAAAGTATAATATTTGTATCCAACATTAAGCATGGTTTTAAATATTCAAACTTCAATTTGGCTTTGAGGATATAATATTATTCAACTTGACTTTGCTTTGAATTGACAAAGTGAACTTTGCACACCCCTATATATAATGCTGCAGGGTTTGCGTGGAAAATGGTTGTAAGTAAATCAAAGACTTTTGTATATTAAGTGTTAACAATTACTAGTAAATGATCTGGTTTGAAAAAGAGGAGTCATCTAAGGTTGTTTGTATTTAACTTACTAATAAAAGCATTTTAGAGTCAAATTCAATTATAGTTGTAGTTTTCAACTCTCCATACATGCAAATGCAGGTTCACTTTCTCTAAATTCAACATTCCCTATTCCTAATTCTTTAGTATAATTAGTACTTAAGTGTATAACCTGAACAGATAGTAAGACAAGATGCTAAAATAAAAAATTATAATTGTAATTATAGTGAAAAAGACAAACAACTAAATGGATTTATTTTCTCCCCAATTTCAGTGACTCACAAGATTGTCTTATCCGAGACAGACTCCGACTCTGATGTCTTGTTTGAGAGCAGGAAGTGTAAGGCAAACGGTGATGCTCACAATGGCCATAAGCTTAGGAATGGCTTCGCTAAGATTGGGCGGCGCATCAAGACGTGAAACATCCACTATGTTGCCTTTTAAACATTCAGTCCTAGCCATTTATTTAACAAGCACAACTTGTGATGTAATAATATTAAATGCACACTAGGGGTGCTAATTGTTGAGAAAAATTAATTGTGAGGGTTGGCCTACAATTAGGGGTAATAGTTAAAAGTCGAAAATGGGAGCATACATGTTTATTTAGATTGTAAAATAAATTGTGTTTGTTTCTTAAAACCAAGCTATCTTTATGTATTTTATTTTATAATAAATTTGTTTTTATAATAATTAGAAAATATGGTAAATAATCAATGGAAGAAAATCCATTTATATTAAATTAGCTGTAGTTCACTGGTTATGAAGACTTCACACAAATTATAAGTTAGGAAAGTTGATCCACTTAAAAACTAAACTTTCTAATAGTATCATTCATTATTTACCATAATTTATAATTTTTACATTCACATATTATGGTCCTCTTTAAAAAAATTACTTGAAATTTGAACAAAATACAATTCCATAATGTTAATGTGCACTCGTGCAGCTTTGTTGATTTTGCAAATTTAAGTTACTCATAAAAGTGGGTGCCAGGAAAAATTAGTTTTATTAGCATGTCTCATACATGTTGATAAATTACGATCTGTATCTTTCTAAAAAATAGTGTGAAAATATGTTAATATATGCAATTTGATATTAAAATTGTTTCATGAAATTTTGTTACAATGAAAACAGAACTTAAATCAAAATCTACTTCCAGAAATAATTCTTTAATGTTGGATTCAATATTTCACACATTATGAAAAAAATGTAGTTAACGTTTTATTATTTAATATTATGTTAACTAAAATATAAAATATGTTTATTATATATATTAACATTCATACTATTATGAAGAAAGGAATAGGACCTTCAAATATTTTTACTAAACATAAATTATAAATATCTATACACAGTTTCACTTAACTTTTGTTTATATATACTTTGTTAATATTTTAATAAGCACCATTTTGTGTGATTTTCTTTCTTCATTTCAAAGGGTCAATATAATTTTACATCTACTTTTTTATATTATTTAAGAACATATTTTTAAAGTATGTCTATTTTTTAATAAGTATTGTTCTTAAAATTTTAGCAGTTAGACATTGCACTTTTTTATTATTTGACTATGCAAAAATATAAGACTGTTGTCAACGAGAAAAAAATTGATGTTTGATGTTAAAAATATGAACAAATGCAACAGTAATGAGTATAACTACAAATAATGTTCTTGTTACTAAGTATACTATGTTAAAGCATTTATTTTAACATTCTTAAAGTTACCATACTTAAGTAAATTTGTAAAATTTATTGTAATTGTGATACTTAATCAGCTTAATCTTGTAAGCACAATTCACTAGAGGGAAAAATAAACTAAACTTTACAAATAAGTTTCATTCATATGGTTAACTTTAAAATCATATAAATAGCTTCACTAACTAAGCAAAGAATACAAGATGAGAAGGTGAATTTTCAGTTTGTAAAATAATTCAACAGTACTCACTTAAAGACAAGGTTAACATTCATTAATAAAAGCAAAGCTCTTGACACGGACTAGAAGAAGAAATAGTGGAAACTAATGTTATATATACCTGCATTGGTGAGCATGTGAAGTGGATTAAATGTCAAGCTCAATTAGTTTAGTTTGTTGATTACAAAGAGTTTGGAGCTATAATCCTAACCAAGTTTACCGTTCCCTAAACACAAATATGGGTATATTTTTTCTAAATTATGCCTAACATCTAGTCCATTAATGTAGTTAAATGTGAATAACTCAAACTGTTAGTAAGCAAAATAAGTTGCCATTTATGACATAGAGGTGGTATAAACAACATATTATCTGGGTAATGAAGGAGTTAATGGGGGTATGTGTAGCTTAGAAACAATCATCAACTTTGACTTCTCTTTGAAAAAAATTCTGGCTTCGAAGCTTCCCCAATAAAAATGTTAACCGCTTAAATATTTATTGGCATTTATTTACTGCCACTCTTGAGCTATTTTGTACATACAAATTAAAATTCATGGGGAAAAATTCGCAAGTATTTGAATAACATGTTTTAATAATAACTTGATTTATCAGATTAAAACAAAAATTACAAACAATTGTGGAATAAAACATTTTTTAAGTAATTTAAATAACATTAATATAAGATTTTTTCAAGCGTAAAACAAATACCAAAAAGTATTCGAACTTCGATTTGTCTTCGAGAATACTTCATAATATATTTGATTCAAGTTCGCTTCGAATTGAAAAAGTTGACTCTGCACACCCCTACAGGAGTATGAATTGTATTTTGGTTGCACAATCCTCAGTGGCTTACTCATAGTTAAGCTTCAATCAGTATCTCAAACCTCATTTTCATTTTCACCATTATCAATTAGGATGTGATTGTTGATCAAATATCTGATGACACTAACCAGCCAAATTCTCTCCTATCAACTGTTTTATTCTTCGATCATATAGTTGATTGGAGACATAACCTATAAGTTTTAATAACTTTATTAGGTTTTGTATTCTTATTTAAAAGTGTATGTTTTATATATATTTATTTTGATTGTGACTTATTTTTAAAGATATTAGTGTCAATGGCATCTTCAGATGAAGGTTTTTAACCATACAATGAAGTTATAGAAAATTATTGTTGAGTTACAAAGTAGTTACAAGAAAACATAAGCTTTTCTTTAATCATAGGGAAATAAAATTAGGATTGAGGTTTGGATTGAGTTTACTACAAGCTTGCCAAAAACACTGCTTTTTACAGAGTTGCCATGTTTGTTTTACTTGATTGTGTGATACAATATATGGTCAGGTGAACAGATTTTTTTTTATCCCTAATTAACTAAAAGCTTGTCCTTAAAATGTGTTGATGTGTTTTTTTAGTGTTCTCTATAAACAATTTCTACTCTAGTATCATCAAGGTAAGTGTGCTATTTATCCCTCCTAATTTAAACCATAATTAACTTAATAGTAACCCAAATTTCTTAATTTAGAATCAAGCATTTACAATCCAGTGATAGGAGAATCAATATGAAATTAATGTAACCAGTTCTAAAACTTGCTTTCAACGTCACAAGCAGTTTATTTAAACAAATTCTAATACTTTTGGCTTATAAAAACATTCAAAAAATATATATAGCAATGCCCTGATTTGTGATGGATAAATTTTTGGATTTCTCAAAAAAAGTTGTATTTTTATATTAAAAAAAGTTTGTAAATGTATATATATATATATATATATATATATATATTCTTTTAAAGATGATCAACCATCAACTCAAACTTAAGTGGTATAGTGCTATGCATAGAAAAATTAAGGCTACATTTCTCATTCTTAAATTTAAAATATCTGCCTTTCTAACAATGTTCTTTTGTTGAGGGGGTGACCTGGTGGTCTAGTGGTTAAGGTGTCAGACTTCTATGCTGGCGGCCGGGGTTCAATCCTCGGTCCCGGCAAAGATTTATCTGATTACCAAACCCTTCCTTCACCTCTGACAAGACATCTTGTGAATGTGAGGAATGCCAGGTCTCCACCGTGGTTCGGATTCCACGTTAAACTGTAGGTCCTTCATTTTCATCTCACAATCACCCTACCATTACACATTAGCGTAAGTGCGTATAACCCGAACGGGTAGTAAGACGAGGTGCTAATAATAATTTGTTGAGGGATATTTTGTTTAAATGGGAACTTTGATTGTAGCCAGAGGCAGATCTAGATCATTTTCATAGGGGAGGTCATAATTGTAAATAATATTGTTACTTACAATTTAAACTTTCTGTTTAGAGCTGTTTAATAGTCTCTCATTCATATTTAATCTTATGTATGTTTTAAACCGTGTTATCCTTCAACAATTTTTTGCAAAATGGTTCATTCTAGAAGCTATGAGTGGTCTTCACTTTGATATTTTTTTAAATTAGATGTTTTATACGCCATTTAAAGTGTTCCTCCCCCAGAATTTTTTGAAATTTGGATTTCTCACAAGGCTCTTTAGAGTGATCCTCACCTTAAGTTTTTATGATAGTTAGATACCTCTAGAAGATAATATTTAAAGTGGTCTTCCACCTACAAAATTTTGAAAATTTAATTATTTCAGGAACTATGCTATTTGGCATGGTCCTCCCTCGCCTGAAAATTCTTCAAAATAACATGAATATACAAGCTATTTATTGTTGTCCTCCCCTAGACATTTTTAAAATTTGGATGACCTTTGAAGCTATTTAGAACTTTCCTCCCTAGACTTTTTGTGCCAGTTAAATGCCCCTAGTTTGGTAGTTATTTAATTGATTGTATGTTATTCGCTTTGGTAGTAATATTTTTAAAGAATTACCATACAAGAGTTACAATCCTTTTAGATTGTTACTGAAAAGCTCATAAAATGTAAAAAATCATGAGTAACTGACAACTGGCATTTTTAGTTAGAATGGGTCCTTAAAACTTATAGTTCTAAGAAATACTAAACTCAAGGATATTAAGTAAAATTCAAACTGACTATATAATTATTTTTAGTTTTGTTTTTATTGCTATTATTTTGTTGAATTAACATTATTATTATTATTATTATTAACCAGACCTAGGACTATTAGCTTAACATTTTGTTACTGTTTCTACTTTCAATCATTCTCTTACAGTCCTTTCTTCCCCAAGAATCCTATTCAAATTTGAGATTCAGGTTTCGAAGGTAAAATGAAGATTTGGATTCATAAAACAGTGAATTTCACCCCTCTCTAATAAATACCAAATACTTTCCTTGCTAGTATATAGTTTACTAAGTTTAACTAAAAAGTTTAAGTCTACCATCTCCATCCCTACCCACCTAGTGCGATTAGATGTGTATAGTTTGGATGAATAGTAAGATGCTGAGTAAATAAGCTCAACCAATACAGCTACTTACCTGAGAAAATTAATCAATTATTTAAAACTAATAAAACATGTTTGTGTAAAAGCTGTATGTATAAATTATTTCACATGAATCATGTGTATGTGTATTAATTCTAAATTTAACTAACGTAGAGCCAAGAATCAATTTCTTTTATAATTGACTCCAGCCTATTCAAACAGGAAAGGACACACAGAATAAAAAAAGAAAATTCTATGACAGCCAAACAAAATAAATTATTTGGTTTATCACTAACCATTTAGGTATTAAGTTTCTCTACTTCTTGGTTGATAAAGCTATTTTAGCCAATTCAAAACGTTACAATTTGTATGTCTTACTAACAAATGCAAAGCATGTCTTGTATATTAAAACTTGAGTGTAATGTTATAAGTATGTTAGATTATTCTAAGATTTGACATTTTCACTCCATATACAAAGTTTGTCACTATTATCATGTATAAGATTTTTTGTCAGCGACATCAGTTTGTGCAGATGACTGTGAATTAATGCTTCCCTCTGGTGAATTAATGTGTGAATAGTAAATATTTTATATGTCACATAAAGAGCAGTCTCACAAACAGTTTAAAATAAGTATTGTATATTGTTAATATAGAGTTATCTTTTGTATACACAACAGTTTAAATGTGTATGTGTGTGTGTTTATGTAAAAGAATATACAGAAAAGAATTAAAGTAACGATTAAAAAACCAAAACAATGTAACTTGTGCAGGGGGGAAATGAGCACAACACTTCACATGACTGCCACTGTTCTAAGATGTAATGGTTGACACAAAAACCAACTTTAAAATAAGGAGTGTAAAGGGGAAAACTAAAAACCTACACAAGGGAGGAAAAGATCATTATAAAGAGAGGTTTGCAGAAATTCTTATCAGACAAACATGACTTACTCCCTCAGCTGAGTTCATGTGCGAATACCAAGTATTTTATTTAGCACATGTATGAACGGTCTCACAGACAGGATTGAGTGTAAAAAGTTACAATGGGAAGATTAACCCCTTAGACTTGTGTTTTGAATCACTTTGATATGAAAAAATAAATAAAATAAAAGGGCATATTTTCTGTATCTTTTCTTGGGGTTATTTAAAATTGAGAACGACAGACGCTGAATCATGGTTAAAATTACTAGGGATAGCCAGCACACTTATTGTAGGGATACTGTAATTGCTTAGATAGAACACCAACAAAACACAAACACGTTTTAAAGACAATTTATCACTGCCCCAGACATCTTCATCAGGTCAATTTATTTAGTATACTGATGCTCTTGATTGGGCTGTAATCTATTTCATCCAAGTGCTGCCATCTATACAGTGCAATAATAACTGATAAACATTGAACTGTTGACAGTCAACCTTGCAGTCCAACCAAGAGCATCAGCCTACTCTCTCTCAACCTGATGAAGCTGTCTGTGAGAGTGAAAGCTTGTCCTTAAAAATGTGTTTTTTTTTAGTGTTCTAAGCAATTTTTCTCCAGTATTATTAAGGTAATTGTGCTTGCTAACCCTCTTAATTTCAACTATGTTTCTTCTCTAAGAAATAGCTTTATATAGTTAATTAAACATGATATTAATGATGGAACTGTAGCTATCAGTTTTATTTACGAGACAACCGTAATATGATTCTCTTTTGACAGTGTAAAGTATTTTAATGTCTCTTTTTTCCTTGAAAGCAACATTGTTTTGGTCTTTCTATTTGGTGCTATTGCTTCTTACTGCATGTTCTTCCACAAACACAACCTCGATGGTGAAAAGAGTTTTTCCATTGAGATGGTTACATGTTATGATAATATATAATGTTTGTGATTTTATCTAGTCAGCAACTATGTTCCAAACATGAAAATGTCATCTGTGCTGTTGTAATTAAAGTTTAAAGTGTCCTGTGACTTATATATTAATATGCAGAGCTTTATTTTGATTAAAAGGTTAGTATTTAATTTGAAAATGTTGCTTAGTAATGTTTCAGGGACATACCTTTAGATTTATCTTGGGGGAGGGAGAGTTCTAACTACAGTGGCTGGTGGTGAAGTCCTCAATATCAGAGGTGGCGGAGAATTTTTTTTTTTACATTAAATTTATCTTGAAGCAATTTAAGAGTTTAAAACAGGCATGTCTATTTTTTAGTGGAAGTGTTATTGTTTAAAGGCTTTATTAAATACTTTATAACCTTCAATACGGACTTTTGGTGAATTATTGTATCATTCATGCTATCACTTTGATTGATATGCTTTAAGGTTTATTTTGAGGAACAGGGATGTTGTTGATGATTTTGAATATAATTAATGCTTAAGAATTATTATTTTTTATTTCTTTTTTTTTCAAGTACTTGTTTTATTGAAGTTTCATGTTTGAAATCAAACATTTACTTAAGAACACGTTCCACCCATCTGAAAGTTAATGAGAAATGTTTAGAATACGTTAAATTAAAATATGATCTTTCAACGCATCCCAAACAATGATATTTCTTCTAGATGTTTCCTTTTGCCGTACTGCATCCTCCCTTATTTTGAACATACCTGTTTGTCTGTAGAAGGATAAAGACAGTGCACTGCTGGAATAACTTTAAATAGTACCTTCTAAAAAGAAGATGTGAGGGGAAGGTTAAACCCACCCCACTTACTTGGTTTTAAAAACTGCATTGACTGGATGATTTGGGAATAGATCTAGTTTATTTCTTGTACAATGTAGAATGTGAATGTGGTTGGATATTAAAACCAGCAGTTGCTCATTTATTAATACATATTTATTGAGTAATCGAGTATAAAATTGAATCGTTTATGTTTAAGTAATTGCAGTCTGGCAATACAATAGGATACTCTTCTTGGAAACATTTCACACTTTCTCATGAATTGTTTTAATATACCTCAAGTCAAGGGGTTGAGCAGCAGTGGTTGGTTTTCATCTTAGAGCAACTGTATGTTTTTTGGGGTTTTTCCGCAGCCTAAACTGTGTTTCTCTTTTTTATTTTGTGTTTTTTTTAATAATTTATTTGGTAGATCTATTGTTAAGAAACGTTATGTTACATGGGCTCTTTTTATAATAATTGTGTTCTTATACTATCCAAATCACATTAATTGGTCAAATTTATAGTCAAGCTATTCACCTAGATATATAAGTTACAGCTATAATAAAAACAAAAGTTTATTACTATACATTTACTTGCTATCTTATTTAGTCAGATTTGTTTTTTCAAAAACCCTATTTCCATAGAGATCATTTAGTTAATATGTAATTAGATTGGTATCTTTGGTAACTTTGACAGTACATATGATCACTATTGCCACAGTAAAGTGTTGCTTGCCACTACAGAGAGCCTGTTACTATTAGGCTATAGTCACATTTTTAATTACCAGTGTATGTATTAAATAAATTATCATGTGTTGCATCAGGGTGGCTACAAAATATATTTTACAAAATTCCCTAGGTTTTCCAGGCTACATTTTTAAATTTTCCCTGACTACGTTTTTCCAGTTTTAATGGTGGATGATGACTTTTTTTCTTTATTATTGATCACATATTTAAAAAAATGTATCTACTAAACATAATTGGTTTTATCAGTTATTTAAAAAATTAAAATGTTATTTTATTTAGGTATAATTAACTTTTGTTTCATCAGTATTTAGTTGCGAAATTAATTATATTTTTAGACATTTTTTTATTCCCTGACTTTTCCTTATTTTTAGTCAAATTCCCTGACATTTCCCTGTCATCCAAAAATTCCCTGACTTTTCCAGGTTTTCCCTGTCTGTAGCCACCATGTGCATGGTTAAAGGTAGCTTGTAAACATAATGTGAAGTTTAAGGTGGGATTTAAGGGGATGTGAAAAAAAAAGCCAATGTTTTTGTATTTTCATGGCAAAACTTTTTTTTCGTTGAAATAAATAAAATATTGACCCTGTACATATAGAGTTTAATTTTCTTCACATGGTGACATCAACAGTTGTTGAATATCTGTCAAGCGTGTCCTGGAATTTAGTGACAACTTTTTCTCTTCATTTAAAAAGTTTGTTAGATTATGCCGCTATGCTCATGACAGATATTCAAGAACTGTTGATGTCACAATGTGAAGAAAATTAAACTGCAAAAACACTGGCCTTCTCACGCGTGCCCTTCCATCCTACCTTAAGTTCGCCAAGAAAATAACCCTGGATAATATGGACTAAAGGGAAATCTCATAAATCTTAAATAATATGTAAAGATCTGAGATTTCTTGAAGTTTATTATTATGTGATTTAACTGTATGTATGCTTTGTTATTGTAAAAAAACACTATGATTAGTGAAATATCTAAAGATAAATTGTTGCAAATGGTATAAAGAAATAAATCAGTTTGATTCAATTTGAGGCACAAGGTATAGGTCAAAATTAATAAATTTTTGATCTCTTTAAACTATTTGTGTAAGAATGATAGATGGTATGCTTTCCACATCCAACCCATTACATTATTGATATGCCATCCTGTTATCATGAATGCACAAAGCCTGTGCGAATCCAAGATTTTTGATATTTAATCTGAGTCTTTGCTTATAAACGCTAATCAAATATGACTAGTAAAACAAAATTATTGTGTAAAAGTTTTTAATCTAATCTGCATCGAATATCTTATAATTTGGAATTGAGTACAATATAAAAATAAGGTCATTGAAATTGTTAAAATAATTAATACATTATAGATGTGAGATTTGCAGTTCTCTATGATCAAGTAAAATAATGGATTTAAACTAACATTTAACAATGAATTTAAGAGAGACTAGGAAAGTGGAGGCCACGGGAATGAAGTTTGTGAGGAATATGTTATTTGTCACGAAGAGAAACAAGATCGGAAATGAAGTTATCCAGGAAATAGTAGGGGTAAAGGGAGTACGTGAGATAGTAGAGGAAGCAAGACTGAGATGGTATGATACAGGGAGTACATGAGATAGTAGAGGAAGCAAGACTGAGATGGTATGGACATGTAATGAGGATATAAAAGTAGAGAACACCAACAAGAATGATGGAAATAAAGTATTTAAGGAAAAAGGCCACAAGAAAAACAAAAAAAGAGATGGGAGGAGCTGATAACATAAAGAACAATTGAGAAGAGGAGAATGTTAAAGGCTAGAGCAAGTGAAGGTATTTTACTAAAATTACCCGGCCATAGGCTGAAAACATGGTGGTGAAGGTTATGAACATTTAAAAAAAACTTAAATAAATAAATTATTCAAAAGTTTGACTTTTAATTTTAATTTTGAATTAAATACGAATCCTAGCAAAATTCATACTCAAAATTTCAAAGCTTCGCACAGGCCAAAAGCACATTTTATTCTGCAGCAGTCAACTTACCTGGAAATGTTATTTTTAGTTAGTTTGATCCGTTTTTGGGTGTTGCAATGTATTTTTTGTTATGAATCATTTATAGTAGGTGTACATGTGTATATTAGACTTGTTTAGTTTGTTTATGGCGGGTACCAAGTTAGCAATAGAAAATGTGTCTTCAGTGCATTATCATGCAAGCAGCAAATACAAGATAAACAACTCTTAGCCGTGTGAGGCTCTCCCGAGATTGTGTGTTCCCCAGATGGTTTAAAGCGTACTTGATACACAGCAACTATCGCCTCTCTATTTTTACATTTCGTTTGCAAAAATAACAAATTATGTAAGTAACCTTTGTTTATTCTGAAAGTAAAAAAGCATGGTTTCATATTGGCACAGTTTATAATATAAGACCTTAGTGTAATCAGCCAAGGTCATAGACAAATAATATACCCAGACACACAACCTCCAGGTTAAAATGGTTGCGCTCCTTTTGCCAGCTTAAGTCCTTTGACACTAGGATCGCTGCGGTTAGTCCTACCGTCACCCAACAGTGACACTAGCAAAGCCCAGTGTTGTAGGACTCAAGCTGGCAAAAGGAGCGCTGCTAAACTCCCGTAAAGTTGAAAATCTGTTTATTGCTTGTATGTAGCCAAGATAAAGATTGTTATCCTCCAGGGTAAACGAGAGTGTACAGGTACACAACATATTCTTGCCATTACTTTGTTAATATGTATGTATTTTATGGTCTTCTGTTATACATTTTGTATGTGGTGAAGTTGCCTAATAAATGCCACAAGCCTTCATAATACTGGCGGTTTATCTTTAATTTATATCTCCCGTTAAAATAGTATTTATTTATATTGACAAATTTTGGAAAAAAATCACACTTGTACACAGAAATTTAACCCAGGACCTTTGTCTTAGTACGCCGCTCAACCACTAAACTATCCAGGAACCGTCCCAAGCTCAGGGTTCAGTCTTCACTCATAACTTAAGGCAGTTTCTGTGATTGATGTGTGGGTATTGTCGCATTTAATTGTACATGCGTTACATAACTTCCATGTTAATCACCATTCCTTGTACATTTTTTATTATACCTCGCGGCAGCATGAAGCAAACTCTATAGTTAGGCGTGGCTGTGATATCTTAGTTGACAATAGACACATGTCCATCACATACTTTGCCTCAAAATATGAGTGAAGAATGACCCTGAACATGGGCAGCTCAGTGGTAGAAAATTGGCGCGCTAAGCCAAGGGTTCCGGGTTCGATTTTAGTGTTCAAGTGATTATTATTTTTCAGAATTCGCGAATATGATACTTTATATGACTTATATTTGTAATAAATGCTCCTTTCCATCTTTTGGGTTTCACTGGTCATGCATGTACATTAAATTGTACAAACATTCCTTTCCCATATTAATTTAAGATAAATTAATATTTTGTGGATATCGAAGACACAAAGATGAGCATATCTTCAGGTGTCCAGAAAGTTGTAATTGAAAGATCAAGGTTTTTTTTTTCCTCTTCTCAATTTATTACTTAACACTGTTGCAAATATAGGCAATTATAATTTTAGATAATCTTTTGATACAATTACCTTTTTTTAAGTGTGGCATTCATTACTAACCGAGCACTGTCCAGGTTACACCTACACCTCTATATATATATATATATAATATATATATACACACACACACACACACACACCTACAACTGGTGAATTTTTTTTATTTGTATGCTGTTGTTTTTTCCCCATTTTCATATTTTTCACAACAGAAGGTAGAACGATTTGTCTGGTCTACTATAGTTGTCATTTTCCGGTTCAAAGTACATTTTTATAAAATGATGCAAAATAAATATCTATATTTGTCATTTTTTCTTTTTAAATAATTTAATATTTTTCAAGAGCCATAGGGCTCCAACTGGGCCGCGGGTTTAAGACCCCTGATCTTAAATAACAAATTGTAAAATGTTTAAAGTTTTTAAGTTGGGCTTAGTTTTAATATTTTGTAGACTTAGATGATGTCTAAATTGAAACTATAGTTGGGTCAAATCCACTATTTTTATGAATACGAATCTCCAATTTGCCTTCAAATCTTGAATCCAATTCTTAAAAAAAAAAATTAACATAAGAGGAAATATCAATATAGCATGGAATAGGCGAGGATCGAAAACAGAGTTATGTGGTTTATGGATGACCACTTAGGACATTCTCCATACCATTGGGTCTACGACTGAGTATGGTGTAGATGCATAGTTAGAAAATGCGATTATGGTGGTGTATGATGGAAATAAAGTGTGTGATAGGGTGGATGGAGCTTTGAGCAAATGGTTTGACATCTAACGGGGTTGTGTTATGTCTTCATATTTGTTTAATGTAATCATGGATTAGTGTATCAGGAATGCTTGTGAGAATGAGCTTGGTGTACAAATGGACAGAGTGCTGTTGTATGCAGATTATGCCGTATTAATGGCTGAGAATGAAAAGGACTTGCAGAATGCATCGTTGTATAAATGTCTCCAAAACTAAGGTGATAGTTTTTGATAAGGAAAGATCAGGAAATGATTGTGAACTTAGTATAAATGGAAAACTGTTATAACACGTGAATGATTTTATGTGACAGGGCAGAAGGTTTTGTAAAAATGGAAAGATGGATGGTGAAATTGACAGGTGAATGCATCTCGTAGAGTAGTTGAATCTATATGGACTTTTGCAAAGAATGAAGTATCGAAAGCAGCAGAGAGGGCAGTATACAGAATGTTTATTAATGCCACCATTGTTGTATGAGTGTGGAGCGTGGGTTTGTCAGGAGAAACATAAAAGCAAGGTGAATGCAGTTGGAATGGGATATCTAAGAAATGTGTGTGAATAAACTCGCATGAACAGTGTCAGTAATAAATGGATACTGAAGGAGTGTGGCTTGAAAGGTAATCCCACGTTGGTTTGGGCATGTTGAGAGGATGTGTATGGATTGGGTGAAGAATCAAAATTCATGAAGGTAGAGTGTGTGGTTAAATGTTGTAGATGAATGTGGAGAAAGTATAAAAATTAAGAGTTTTAAGAATAAAAGAGCATGTATGAATGTTGTTGAAATGAAGTATGCAAGGATAGGGAAGTGGCGAGAAAGTTAGTAAGGACTATATGCACAGTTTCTTGCTTATCCTGTAAGGGAACGGCGTGATTAGGTATGTACTATACCGGATCTTCATTTGAAAACGTTCAATCAAAATATCTCAAAGGCATTGCAGAAAAGAAAAAAATATGTTTGAAACAAAAGTTGTTTGGTTCTGAGGGGATGTAAGGTGCAGTGAAGGCTTGTGTATAAGCACTGCGGAACTGCAGCACCCCCGATTTCCACTTGATATTATTGATAACATTTAATATGAGTCCTTTTTTCTTTAATTCTTTCTTTATTTTTGTAGAACAATAGATATTTTAAGGTTAATGTCAGTACTTCAGTAGCCATTCCCCAGTTTATGAAAAAGATACAAAAATCTTTATATGGAACTGTGCGCTTCACAGTGCTAACGACATGAAGCTTATCCCATGATTGACAAATAAAAGCTTAAAACTGAACTAAAAGTATTTTATTTTAGGACCGATATTCATGAATATTGCAAATTAATTGAGCTGCTGAAATTTATCGAGATGATGTTTTTAGTGAAATTACGAAACTGATAAAAATCCTCTTGACAATTCCCATGACTACATCAGAGGCAGAGTGCTACTTTTCAACATTGAAAAGAATACAAACTCTTTAAGAAGAACTATGAATTCGGAAAGACTAAATGCGCTTGCAGTACTTTCAATGGAGAAAAATGTCCTCAATTGTCATCCATAAATCAAGGAGAAAATTATTGAACTTTTTGCACAAATTAAAACAAGAAGAATGGATTTCATTTTTAAATGAATAGATCAAGCTTGAACTGTAACAATTTTAAGTTAAATTAAGTAACAAGGTTTGGTTCTTTTTGTTAAGATTTTATCAAGTTCCTGAATACATTTTTTTTATACATGTTTTTTTCCTTTTACACAATTTTAAAACAAAGGCTAAACAAATTCTGGAGCAGCACCCCCACTAATTTTAGCTACAAGCCGCCACTGGTAAGGTAGTAAGACTGGTATGACCTTGGGTGGCGTTGATAAGGTGACGTTAATGAAGCCTCCCTATTTTTATTACATTTTCTTGTAGATCATGTTCCATTTTCATAATCGTGGTTTTTAAGCTTTTTAAAATAAAAGCCATTACGAGAAATTAGTAAATTAGTTATAAAATATACCAAAATACAAATCTTGACCCGCTTTACCTCCAACCCACATTGATAGGTTTATGAACTTGATTCAAAACTCAAATAAGATACTTAAGTTTTTTGAACAAAAAATATATATTCTAATTCAACACTATAGTACAATATTTCAACACACCATAATTTCAAATACTGATTAAAATGTACATAATAGTTTTTATTAGTATTTACAATAATTATGCATTATAAATGCTTTCTCAAAGTTACTAAGTTTTTGCGTAATTGTGGGAAGGTTAAAACAATTCACAGCAAGTGTATCAATAAAATTACATAAAAACAACCTACATCACCTTGATTATACTTCCATCCTGCTTGAAAATTATTCAACCCTTAACATGCTGAAGAGCTTTAGGGATGCTAAGCTAGTATATATTGAATTTGAATCACAACTTTTAGCATGTTAGATACAAAACCATTGTTATGTATGATGGTTACACTTAAATAGGGTATCTAAAGCTCATGAATATTGTTTAAAAAAGATCAAACAAGAATAAGGTTTTTCCCATGGCTCTCTCTCTATATATATTTTCTATATATATTTTGTCCTATTACATTGATAAATTGTAGTTTTTTACTTTCTTAATAATGATTTTAGAGGTGTTAGGTGGTTTAATATCTCAATGGGCTTTTAATTGAGTCATGAAGAAGTCAATGAAACAGATTTGATTTTGTTGCAGTAGTATACTTTGGCCCAAGATCAAAAATAATTTTTAACAACACTTAAAACATTTGAAGTACAACTACACATTATATATAATGTACTAGAGTTGTTTTGGATGCGTAGTCATAAATTTAAGCCAATTGATACTTAAAACGGTATTCCATTGTATTTTAGGGGCTCCTCCTCTAAAGTATATTTTCGGGTGCGCCAAACATCTGTAGAAAATGTTAGGCGAGTGTGTCATGCGCCATCAAAAGAGAATTGGATAAATAATATTACATCAAAGTTAAGTTTTCTACATCATACATTTAAAAGAAGCAAAATTGATTTCAATGCTATGTAATTTTAATTTTATCAAATGTTTTAGAGTACACCTAAATTTAAATTCCCTCTTTCATACTGAAGAATCAAGTACATTGTAATAAAATTAAATACTTTCTTTGGTCAAAATTAGCTTCCTGTGTTAGTCATTATTCATGCCCGGGTGATGTAAATTCTTAATATTCATTCCTACATCTTCTATTTAGGGGAAAAGTACTTTTTGTAGTAAAGTATTGATCAAGGGTTGTGATGAAAACATCGATAAACATCAGATGAAAGGTATATATATACCTACTATCAGCAACAAATCCCCGACTAACTAAATGCTTCAATTAAATCTTTAAAATATAAACAGTATAAATGCTATTTCCAAATAAAACTCTTAATCTACAATATTTTTACTAAATAGCTCCACTAAATACATTTTGCCAAAATAATTGTAGAATATTTTTTCTACAATGAAATAAATAAATAAAAATAGTGAAATATAGAGGTTTAATAATTTACTAGAAATACACATTCAATTTTTTTTTTTTCATAAAAACTATCAAAATTAACTAGGGCATTATGTGAAGTCGAGCTGGGCAACGAGAGATGAGTTGAATCCTATATTTCTCATATCTGAATCCTTGAATCTTTAAAAATGTACAAGTTTAGTTAAAGTGAAAATATTTAAAATCTTATTTTAGAAAAATTGTTTGAGTAGGGGTACAGAGAGTACATGAGATAGTAGAGGAAGCAACACTGAGATGTTATTGTCATGTAATGATGTAATGAGGATGGAAAAGGAGAGGATACCAAAGGAAATGTTGGAAATGAAATATGTAAGAAAAAGACCGCAAGGGAGCCCAAGAAAAAAATGGGAGGAGTAGGTAAAATAACGTGTTCAAATGAGAGGAGAAGAATGGAAGGAATCAAAGGAGGAAGATGGAGGTATTTTAATAAACTGACCCCGCCTGGGATGATGTTTGAGGTTTGGTGCCACCGACAAATGATATTTTGTTTGTCAAATCTAAAGTCGTAAACAACAACACATTTTATGTAAAGTAAATTATATTAAGTCAATTTTGTCCGTTTCCAACTATAAAATTCTAAATAATTCATTTTACCAATAATTGTTTAAAATTGTTATTTGAAGTTAAAGTTTATTGTATTTGAGATTTCTATGAATCTCAAATCTATCTAACGCCATAGATACATCTCTAGCAATAGTGTTCATAGTGTCTTCATTGAAATAAACCTTTACAGTAAATTATATTTTTATAAAGTGGATGTTATTTACAAAAATGAACCTACAAACTTTGTAAGTCACATTTAAACCTAAAACAAATATAATGATTTGAATATAGATCTTAGTACAACACAAAGTTTGATGAAAATGAAAAACATCCACTCCCATAGTATCACACAATGGGACTTACACCAAGGTATGTTCTGAGTCAAACTAACTATATTTTTATGCATAATTTTACTACTCACTTTATGTGAACTATTAATTTTAAATGAAAATTTAAAAAAATACATTAGTAGACACTATTCCTTTCATTTAAAATTCTTTTCTTACAGCCTATTGGAAAATGTAATTTTATAGGGTATTTACAACCAAATGAAAAGAGTAGTCCCACAATTCCTACTAACACAACAAATTAAGTCTGACGGAACGATGGAATGCGAAGGTTTCTCCACACATACACCACACAACTACTACTGAGGGGAAAAGGAAGCTCTACGATTTGACCGTCCCTGTGGCAGCAGAAGCAGGTTGCGTATGCTCTTTCTCCAGCTGGCGACCCAGGTACTCCCTGAAACGCACACACCATGAAGGTTAATATCACACAACTATTATCAAGTGTAGAGGGCAGTTCTATGAATCGACAGTCTTTGTCTTTGAAACATACACCATGCCCAACTTTTGGTATGAATGATTCACATTTTCCAGCTTGCCCAACCCCTCACATGAATGACCCAAGTTTTCCAGTTTTCTTTTGTTTTACTATTTTCTTTAGTAGCAACAATTACTAACCAATTTATTGACAGTTAGGATTTCTAGCAATTTAATTATTTCAGAGAAGTGTGTTGGAAGTGTAGAATAATAGCTAATATGTAGACTCACCAGTTGTGTACCATGAGTTTTTGCACAGCGAGAAGAGCCTCATATCGGACATTAGGGTCATCATGAGCCAGGAGTTGCATCACCAATTGCTTTCCTCCCAACTGCTCAATCACACTAGGAAAATATGATACATGTCTTTACTAAATGTTAGCTGTCATGATGAGGAACAAGATGAGGAATGAAGTTATCCGGTAAAGAGTAAGGGCACAAGGAGTACATGAAATAGTAGAGGAAGCAAGTCTGAGATGGTATGGGCATGTAATGAGAATGTAAAAAGAAAGGATGCCAAAGAAAATGTTGGAAATGAAGTATGTAGGAAAAAGACCGCAAGGGAGGCCAAGAATAATATGGGAGGAGCAGATAACAGATAGTGTTCAAGTGAGAGGAGAAGAATGGAAGAAATTAAAAGAGAAAGAGTGGTGGAAGAATAGAGGAAGATGGGGGCATTTTACTAAACTGGCCTGGCCACAGACTGGAACAGTTGTTGTTGATGATGATGATGATGATGATGATGATGATGATGATGATGATGATGATCTTTACTAAATAAATGCTTATGACTTTCATCTTGGTAGATTTCACAATAACAATAAATGATCATTTAAAAGACAAAATATAACCCTGGCTGAAGATTATCTATTTAAATATTGAATATTTCATTGTATGATACAACTTAAAGGAAATTGTGTTGTATATTTCTTTACTTTAATGAAATATATAAATGCCCAGTATATGATAATAAAGCAAACCATTTATTTTAATGTGGCAGCATTCTCAAAATGTAATGAATGAGCAGATGATGACAAAAATTATATAGTTATGTGTAGAAGAAGATCCAAGGAAAATGTATATTAGTGAATAAAAGGTAAAGAACATTACATGGCTTAAACGACATCTATAAAGAACAAAGTTCACCTTTTACATTGTCTCAGACTTTCGGAAATTGTCAAGAGGGAGTGTGAAAAACACAACACTACTTAGTAAAAGAGGAAACCATAAAACAGCAGAAACATTAAACTTTCTTCAAAAGGCAGCCAGTAATAGCAATGTGAAATGTGAACCATGTTTTTCTTTTCACTGTAAAAGCCATATTATTTGTTCCTATCCATCTTCCTGTACCTCCTTCCATGCATAAAAAGATATACCTCGATAGTGAAAAAATGTTTTTCTTAATGAACAATAAAAATTATATACTGACATTGACACTTCAAAGTTGGTACTCACTGCTTGCCACGAGGATAGTGACGCACGTACTCTCCTATGTCGAAGCTAGCTACACTCAATACCAGAGGGTCTTTGACCGTGTCCAGGAGATGAATTAGAATTCTTAGTAGCTCATAGTTCTTCTCATTGAGGCGGGGAGCGTTCTCACGCCAAAACTTGGCTGATTTGTGTACAGGGCTCCATTCCAGACGCCCAGATTTAACCTCTGTTGAATATTCATCGAACGAACTGCATGAAAACAAAAACAAGAATATTATCTATACTAGTGACATTGGGATTAAAACCAGTTGAAAGCTATTCCACACAATTATAAACACTTGATCACCAATAATTAGGGACATGCAAAATACGCATTTACAATAAAGCAAATTCTACTGTTTTCACAGGATTAACATGAATTTATGTTGTTTTTTCTAAATTACACATTTTATTTGTAATTTGGGCAAATACCATGACATGCAATATACTTTTCAACATGATAACACTGGCAATAGCGCTATGCCAGGGCTTCTCTTTACATGGATAGTATCCTTTTTTTGCTGATTTTAAAGGTATGAAAAGGATCACAGGATGCATTACTATTTTCAAAGATTTGGGCTTTTTTTTTCCTAAGTCAACATTAAAAATCACAATTTCTGCTTTTACACATTATGATACTTGAATTTAAATTTTGATGGATCGATTCCTTGTTTTCAGCTTTTAAATGATTTCATGGTCAATCCAAGCAAGGACATTAATATATATGGACCTTGCTACAGGCAAGATTATATATTCTTTATTTTTATTCCCTTCTCCTTATTTGATAGTAATTTAGTCTCCTATGACGACATGTTTCGATGTTATTGCTTGGTCTAAACATAAAATTATAATCCATTATTTTAATATTGCTATTTGTAAAATTTGTTGGTTATGGTATTGAGATATTGAGCTTGACATTACTAAGAGTGAAATATTTTCTGCGTATTTATATTTGATTTTTTTCTGAATTTCAATAAATAGTTAAATACATAATATGAACGAGAAATGTAGACAATTACATCCTAGCTTTTTTAATGAATACTAATGTAACTAATATTTACATAAACAATATCACTTTCAGCATATAATATTATCATTTTTTGAGAAAAATAACACCAAATTTCCTCTAAAAATAACCTCACCTTTTCTATCTATCAACTAATAATGAATCCTGATGTATTATTATATTATAAAAACTATGTGTAAACACTGTAAAATAATGTAATTTAAGTTAAAGTATAGTGAAGGGAATTAACGAGAAAGGATGGTTAGGCCTTGATAAAAAAAAGTATATTTTCTCAGCATTGTGTTAACTCAGTAATACAACTAACTACTACTAACCTGAGGTCCTGAACAGAAGCCTGAAGCCTCTCATTAAGGAAGTCAATGTCCTCCACAATATCCTCATCATCCAACTTGCGTTGCTCCAGAATGTTCAGTTGTTTCAGGACCTTACATTGCACCATGGCGATGCAGTGCTCCTTGGACACTTGACTATCTTCTGGCTTCTCAATGAGATTCTATGGTACACACACACACACACACAAAATATAATGTACCAAACAGACAGTAAGGTCATCTAGTATTTTGGCATGAAAAATTAAGATTGCAAGAATAAACACAGAAAAAAAAACTTTGAAGGAGCTATATGCAAATGCATTTTATATATATATAAAATCACTGTATCTCAGTACCTTTACAGGCTGTAAGCATATGTGCTGATTATGTTAATAAGATAGGGATGAGGAATTTTTTTTAGAAGAAGTGTACCCACTTTATGTAGAAGGAAAGTGGAAACCCATTTTGGAAAAACCACTCTCGATACACTCGACCTTGATTCGAACCCTAATCTCCCCGTCATTGGTAGTAAGTATGTAACACAAGAGCGACACCTAAGACCATGCGGCCACCTAAGCAGGTAAAACCTACTATTAAAATCAATAAAGGTGTAAGTATACTTGTCTGATATGTGACATGCAATAAATAAAAGTCAATTTATTTTATATTTGCCAGCTCAGAAATTAAGCTAAAAATGTTGTTAGAGCATGAAATTGCATTGTTTGAACAACTCTTTAAAATATAAATTAACCCTTGTATCCAAATACATTTTCAGTATGTTTAATGATGAATTAAACACTTGCAAGGATAGGCTTGTTTGCTGAGTGTCACATTGAAGCACCAGTTGATTTTTTATATATATTATTTTCTTTCCAAATGATGTGTCATCTGACTCATTTAAATTAATTCTATGTAGATTCAGGTCCTTAAGGTCTTACAAGTTCCTTATGTAGAGGGGAAAGAAAAAAACAAGAATAAAATCCACCCCATACTGGTGACATCATCTTACAATCATTTATCTTTAATAGTAAAATAAGTCACAAACAGATTAAAAAACAAAATTAATCCTTAGATTGGACTTTATCAAACAGTCACTTTTGAGTTTTATAAAGGTTTAAAATGAATTAATTTTGTATTACTAAGTTGCAATAGTAGTAATATAGACTCACCTTCTTATGCTTAGCTATAAAATATACTTGTGTAGATAGCTATCATTTATTAAAAAGAGAAGAATGTTACCTTTTTTAGGTAAACATTTGAATATTATTTAAGTTGCGATATTCAAATTTGTCTAAAGTAAAAAAAATACTGATACAGTAGGCCCATTGTTGAAAATAGAAAATATGTGATTGCCTGATGAGTGGCATAACATATTTAAAATGTACAGTTTTGGTTACGGGGAAATGTAAAGATGAAAAAAGAACTGAAAAGTATGATTTATGGTTTTATTAATGTTTTGGTCCTGTGCAGAAATTTCTTTTTATTTCTTCTCGTATTTACTAATAAAATTCTTCAGGGACACATACAAAATTATAGTTTTATAAAATCGCTAATCAATAATCAAAAATTACATTTTAAAACCAAATGTGTTATTGAAAGTGTAAAATAGTTCTAAAGAGTATTTTTTTAAATCAAACTTAATTTAATCGATAAAATAATTGTAAAAGTTGAAATTTCAAAATTACTCACCCTGAATACAGCTAAAATAATGCGTGTCACTTTCTCTTTCACAGAGTCACTCAAGATGTCTGCCATGATGGGGATGACATTGAATCTAAAGAGGATTATATTATTATATTTATCATACAAAGAGGGCAGCCATAAAGTCTAAACCTAGAGGTGTAAAAAAAAAGCACACCAAAAAAAGCAAAGCAACACATTGAACATGTATTATCATTTGATAACTTAGCAATATTTTTTATGTTTCTATGAATTAAAAACAATATGTAAGACTGTAATTTTGGCTGTGTCCAGACTTTATGGCTATCCTGTTTATAAAATATGATATTGTAATAAAAACAGTAAAAGCAGAACACAATCAATTTGAATAATGCAAAAAATAACTAAATGAGCACGTTGGGCGCCACTCCCAATGTCTAGGAGAAAAGAATAAATATAACAAAAAATAACTCCAGCTCAACTAACCGGCAGTGGCAACGACGCCCCTTTACACTCGGGACCACTGGGTGTGCTCAGGAACATTACTGGATTGTACAATGTATGTAATCTTAAATTATAATAAAATAAAATAAAAATTATTGATAATTGTGTGTTATTATTATTGTGGTTTCTTTATGAGTCTAGATTCCAATCCTACCTAATAAGGCATGCCTCCTAAATTATAATACTAATAAAAGTATTGTGAAGCAATACTTGGAAATAATAATAATAAAAAAAAAGTTTCACATTGGATTATAATGACTATGGCAAATAAAGGGTCTTATAAATTCCTAGTAACACGATGAATATAATGATGAGCTTGATCTCACCCAATAATGTAGTCTGACAATTTCATGTACTAGTAGTAATTCTGTATTCTTCTTCTCTGTAGTTTGTTCTTTATCATTTCTACATGAAACTCCCAATAATCCTTTCCTGGTAATCGGCTCCTATTTTTTATGCTTTTGAATGCCGAAATTGATGATTCACTATATAATATTCACTTTTGAAAACCGGCCCAAATTGAATCTTCTCTTATATTTTTTCAGTCCTTCTTCCCCACTAAAAAAAACTTTTAACAATCACCCAAACATGTTATTTTGTTTTATAAAAAAAATCTCTGGCCTTGGAGAAAGAAATGATTTAAACTTTGCGCATAAAAATCCAGAAACAAAATAAATCAAGATTGAAATAGTTCCGAAATCCACCACTCTTTAAAGCAGATAGCGTTAAAATCACCTACTAAAATAGTAATAAACATGGCAGGCTGTCATTTCATGAATTAAAATAAAGAAAGAAAATTTATTACAATGAAATAAAGGTAAGTAGGTTATATATATAAATTAATATTTCAATTGTAAACAAATATATAATTAATATTTGAAGCTTTAGGAGTTGTGATTGAAATTTCTAACAAATAAATATTGAAGTTGTCAACATTATTACCGAGTTGAAAGTTTGAGTCAACTGACTATTAAATTTATATTTTAAGTAAATATTTAAGCAAAAATAACATTACAATATTTTAAAGAATACATAAATATTGAATCATGCAAGTGAGCTTTGGAGGTTCTAAGTGCCAAAATTGAAGAACAGTTATGAAAGAAAACATTTACTCAACTTTTGTGCCACAAAAAAAGAATTTATAGAGATTGGACTAATGATGATAGGAAGATAAGGGTTATAACCCTGGTGAACGGAGGGTGTTTTGTTTATTCTAAATGGTTTCTCACTCTCCCTTCAGGCATATGTGAGTACATGTCCTATAAGTAGAACCCTGTAAAAATGGTTATATTTTTAGTTAAATTTCATTTTTTAAATATCAGTTTTCGGTGTTATTTCGTGTTTATTCAAAATTACATGTAATCTGAGGTGTTTAAATATTATTTACATATTGAGACAATGTATACAAAATTTAAATTTACAATTAAAACCTTATATATTTGCTTTAAATTATTATTATTATTATTAGTAGTAGTAGTAGTAGTATTAGCACCGCGTCTTACTACCCGTTCAGGTTATATGCACTTACAGTAATGTGTAATGGTAGGGTGATTGTGAGATGAAATGAAGGACCTACAGTTTAACGTGGAATCCGAACCACGGCGGAGGCCTGGCATTTCACACATTCACAAGTTGTATTTTCTTTAAAATTATTTGTCAAGTTTGTCTTCATATTTCACAATTTTTTAGCCTAAAGTTAACTTAAAAGAGGTGTTATTTCGTTTTGTAGGAGGATTTCATGTAACAAAACGATTTCGTTTTATTTCACATTTTAAAAACACTTTATAGCATATATAGAAATTATCAAAGGAAAAAGTAATTGATTCCATCTTTGTAAGGCACTTTTCATTTTATCACGTCTCACCATTTTTACAGGGCTCTACCTCTAAGTCATATCTTCTTCATTACCATTCAATTTATGTGAACATGCGAGATAGTAAGATGATGCGGCCCCATAAAAAAACAACTCACTTGTTCATCTTCTCTGCGAGCAGTGGGTTAAAGGTGAGCACCCACAGGCAGAAGATGAGTTGGTATTGAATTTGGAAGTTGACTCGGCTGCTCAAAACAGCGAGAAGGGTGGAGATACCATCCACTGCCACAAAAGCAAACCTGTACTCATCGATACGCATCATCATTTGGAGACAGCGAGCCACTGACTGCATGTACTCATTGGTCTGTTGAAAAGCCAAGTAATAATAATAACATTCAAAAGCAAACGCTTCAATTTAAATAAAAACTGACAATGTTTTTGTTTTTTATTTTGATTTAAAAATCAAACCTAATACATTAGATGGAATTATATGACCAATAAACTTTAAGTAAGGTTTCAAATCTTTGAAGAACTGAAAAACGTGCATGATTTAAACTATCAGAAATGTTTGGTTTTACTCACTTTTTGCGACTCCTCCAAAGAAAGAATGAAAATAAAATGTACATTATTTAATTAAACTCAACATTAATATTATTTGACATACTAAAATGTAAACTCGATTAATTGTTACCTTCCAAATAATAAGAATGCACTAAATAAATAAAATGAGAGAGTAGCTAAACGTAATGTACCTATCAAATAATTTAATTATTAACACTAAATAAAGAATGAGTCAACAGGCCAACATTAACTATGAAAGGTTATATTATATGGATGCCTTACTTAATATAATATACATAGATGTAAGCATACAAAAGATAGTTATACTGTACCCAGGTGTTTAGCTAATGTATGCCATATATGAATAACCACTATGACATACCTTGTATAAGGTTAGTCTTTGTATTTAATATTTTCATGGGATAGTTTTGTGAATAACACTCTATAGGTAATAAATTGCTTAAGAAATTGTACATACCAGCATTGCAACTGATATAATATAATTTATTAATATTTAAAAGTATTTTTTGATATAATCGATAGCATTCTTGGTTGTGTTCAACTATTTAAGTATGTAAAAACACTATTTTATTTAAATAAACAACACATCTCCCTAAGAACGAAATGAACTGCGTCAACACGTGCGTCTGAAATAGATAATCACAGAAAATATGTTTTCACAAAATAGCTATTTTAGGAATTATTTCTTAAATTAAATAGGTTAAATGTAAAATAAAAAATACTCCATTACTGTTACAATCATCATAGATGGTAATTAATATTGTCAAGTATTAAAATTTGCATCATTAACTTTCAAATTATAAATGTACAGTCAATTTTAATAAATATGTACAGTATGTGTGTAGCAAAATTAATGCAAACATATCCATGCAATATTATTATGAGTGGTCAGCCCTAACGCAGAAAGAGTGATCTTAGCTGATTAGTTGCGAGCAAGTGCATCAGCCGGCCAATCAAGTCAAAACAACCAACCGGGATCTCCTCATGCGTTTCACTGGAGTCCCCTGGAGCAGAATCGGGAGAAGATTCCTGTACGCCATGCAAGTTTGATTCCAACAGTGCTTCAATCTACAAAAACAATTCACGCACGGCAAAGAAAAAACAAACATTACTTTCGAAAATTCAAATAAGTCAAAACCCGAACTTCAACAAGTGAGCCCACAGATGTTCCACGAAGAAAGAATAGATGAGAAGATCAACAATAATACGAAAGAAGAGCTCCGAAATAGATTTCCCTCCACCAATAATCTAAAGACACTAAGAAACATCTAAACTAAAACGCCTTTGTAGTTGCAAAGTAACAAATATTGTACAAGCCGGGTCGATACCAATGTTAGCAAAGTTTTAAGCATGTCAAAGTTTCATGTACTGATATAAATCTCTTATAAAACTTACCAGCACTGATGAATTTTATAAAATAAAAGTGAAAAATGTGATAATTAAATATTAATATTTCTTTAATCCTCAGTTTTACAATCTCTATATACAACCTACAACTAGCAATATTGCATTTAAGTTAATAGGCGGATTTATACATATGAGCCCCTGAGAATACAAGTGGTGTAAGTCATTTTTTCTCATGCTGTGATAATTGGAGGTAAAGTTAGATCCATATAGGAAACTCGCCGATTTTTTTGATCTTTTCAAAATAATTAGGTGTATACATAAAGGTTCAACTTATCTTGTGCACTAATCAAAACTAAAAAGTATTAAAAACTTATTTGGTTAAAAATTTATTTTTACAATTATTTGTATTATTTTATGACTTAGACCATTTTTGCTGTGAACAATTTTTAGAATTAGCAAATTAAATAACTCAAAAGCTGTTTGTGTATGTTGGGAGTTTTTTAATTGTTAATTACAGATCAAAAAACTTATTTGTGTTAATTTTAACATTATTTAAGTTACATTTAAATCTCACTAACTTGACACACATTACATGGCCGTTGTCATTCCCATCCCTTTTAAAGACTAAACAAAGTTATTTTTCATAATAGCACTGTAACTTCAATAAAGATTTATTATCACTAACGCTAAACAACATTTTGAAAATAATTAATGACAAAAAGTAAAAATCAAATGTGTTAAAAACGTGATTCATTTTAAAAAACGATGTGTTCATTAAGATATTTAGTCCCCATCTTTATCTTCATCACTAAGGAGCCCTAATTCTTTGACGGCTGCATCAATACGAAGATTATTGAAGAAGTCATGGTTGATGGGTGGGATGTAGGGAAGGAGATCCAACATGTCCTTTTTCTTTGCAGCCGTGACAGGCCTACTACCGTTATACAAACGTGTCTGTGGGATACAAACAAAATCTTGTGGACACACTCCATGACTAGGTTTTAGATTAAGAATATGAAATTCTAAATCTTCATTCAATGTTTCCTTATATTTCATTTCATAAGGATGCGTGGCTTCAAAAGGTTAACATTGCATCTTTATCCAGTTGACAGTAGTATTTTACCTACTTTAATGTCGCTTTGTAATAGATTTATCACTTTCTGGATCATACTCAGAGCCAGATGATGAATTGATTAATTCATTTTCAATCGTAGAATCAGAGTTGTCATTATAACTTAGAAATTTGAACCAGACCATCTAAATGCCAAAGCACATCACGACTTACACCACTTGTTCTGTCAACAAACGTATTGGTGTGTTAACAAGCTCAAGTATGTCGTGTAATTTAGCGGCAAACATATAAACTATGACCTACAACACTTTACCAGTTGACAGAATGAATAGTTCTTTACATTACTAACTCAATTATGAAAAAAAGTTACTTACACCACTTGTATTCTCAGGGGCTCATATGTACTTTTTTTTAGCACTGCGTCTTACTACCCATTTGGGTTATATGCTTATGTACTAATTACCCTAATCGTCTTATGGATGAGGAATGTAATATTTATAGGAAGTGTACCCACATTTGTATGGAGGGAGAGTTGAAAGCTATTTTGGAAAACCATACTTAGTACCTCCAAACGAGATTCGAACCTTGATCTCCCTTAATTGACAATCTAGTCTACTGTGAAAATAATGCCTTAGATCATGTGGCCACCAAAGCAGGTGATATTGGGTTTTGG
The DNA here is from genome assembly GCA_901482245.1 of Timema douglasi. Lineage (NCBI taxonomy): Eukaryota > Metazoa > Arthropoda > Insecta > Phasmatodea > Timematidae > Timema > Timema douglasi. The sequence continues at coordinate 96,611 of CABEEJ010002220.1, forward strand.
TAGTAAGAAAATGTTGACTAAACTTTCTTAATATAAAATTCTCCGAAAAAAAAGTAATATAAACTCGCCGACACTCAGTGCGGACATTAGTTTATGAAACGCTGCCCATGTATAATAAAAAGTGTTGCAAGAGGACCCCTTCAGTGTTAAGACCTTATTATTACCCTCTGGGAAATTTAGAGGGTAAGAAGTAACATTCAAAAGGTTAAAAAAGTATTCAAAGATGGGTCCTTTTCATTTTATTTCCCTTGTATCCTCTTTTTTATCCTTTAATATTCTCCTGTCACCCACACCACCACAAGTGTTGTATCTGAAATGCTTTTGACTCTTTGATGGGTGCCAGTGAATTTAATAAACAATCGAATAAGTTTCATGTTTTATAGTTGGCACTTGCCATAATAATCGGTATTCCATGAAAGTTAACAATACATATCACATAACTCTATAAGGAAAACCTCGTTTCGTTTTATGAGGTAATTGTATTATATTTGGAAGAAGGTATAGGAAATCAGTGAAATATAGTGCTACAATTTCTTGGCTACTTATTTAAAACTATACAAAAAAAAATTTTTTAGATGGATTTCAACTTGACTATCACAATTTAATATGGAAATAAATTATATTGTCATATCCTGTATCTGAGAAAAGGAAATAATTAATTTACAGTAATTGTGTCTGAAAGATACTCATCATCTCGTCCAACTCTCAGGAAAAACTTTTTATCATTTTTGAGGTTCATAATTTGATACATGAAAATTGTTAAGAAATGCACGCACGATAACATCAAACAGGCAAACTTGTTAAAATATAACATTCACAATGAAAAGAGGAATACAACTTCTGCAGTCAATGGATAAAAAGCTAATGGTTGTTGCTTTAAAAAATAAAGTCATGGGCAGCTATTACCTCTTTGCCCAGTAGCAGTAGTGTTTGCATGAACTGTGTTCCTCTTTTCAATGCAAAAGCCATAATGTGTTTGTATTTCTGTTGGTCAATATCACACGCTAATATAACTTATATCTAGAGATTGTCAAACTTGGATCCAGAAATCAACATTAATATTGCTGATATATGCAAAACAATAACATGTGAAAAACCAATGATAAAATAAATGTAAAACTCAAAATGACATAAATGTCAATGAAATGAGTATTGGTTACATGAAATTTGATTATAAATGCCCCATACCCACTAGACACAACTGATACAACATAAAACACCAGTAGGTTGGTAAAGGATGTTTTAGTTGCAACATAGAACACCTTTAAACATGGGGTTGAATTAATCAAATCAAGTGGCATGCAAAGCTACTCTAGCAGGATGATGTGATGTAATGTTAGGTAATATTTGACACACTTTGTCCATTTTGCTGGAGCTGTGTCGTCATTACCAGCACATTGATAATAGAAGGTATTGGGAAGAAAATGTAATCACTAGTTAGTGTGGACTGGCAAAACACGGTGTTTAGTATTGTGAATTGTTGGCATAATCACATTCAATACAGTATTGTTGCACTTTATGAAGAAATGTGATAATTTTTTTTTACCAAACTTAGACTATCGGATTCTGAATTTGCTTGTATAAGTTTATTTGCATTTATGCAGTCGGCAACCAGAGAGAAAAAAACTAAAAGTTAAAATTCAACAACTTTTGTTACCTAAGGAATAAAAGAACATTTATGAGAATGTTAGATGTACCAAACACTAAAGTGATTTGAAAATGTTATTACATTTTTAAAATTTTGTATGTGCATCTTGTACTGTTCAAAACCTCCCGGATTATATACTTATTTGTCTTAACAACTGAGATTAATATTACACCTACACCCTTTCAAAATTAAATGGGTCATTTGTGGACCTAAGATGAAAGTATTAGTTAATTAAGTGTGGGAATTAAAAGCCCTAATAGTTTTCTGAAAAGCATCGACATCCATTTCAAAATGAGTTCTTAATTTGATGGAACTAACCTAGCCCATTTTCAGAGTAAAATGTTCTTTACAAGCACTTTATATATTTTTGAAGGTACACAATATTATCATGAGATTCAGAGTTAGTGGCTCTCATGATGGGTATTAAAAGCACTAGTTTGACATTTAATATAATCACGAGTATAGTAAATAATGCTTTATAATGGCAGTGAAAACTTAACCAGGCCTTCTGACATGGGCAAAGCCACTAGCTAAGTGAGCTTTCTTCACTTAATTTTACCAATTTGTGTATCTTTCCTTATTTTGGTTGGTTTTTATCTTTTAAATGCCATATTTGCCACTGGGCAAACTCACGATTAACCAACCAAAAGGCAAGGTATGTTTATTCTTTATTATTTACCCATTCCTACAATTTAATGGTAAAAATACAACAATTGGGGTACTAAAGGGGTAGTTACTAGCAATACAAGGAGCCTACCTAGTGGGTTCCGTGTAGCCTATCCTACTCAATCCTGATCTCATTGCCAAGTGATGTACCCCGGGGCTTGAGTAACATGGCGGAGGTTGGGTTGAGCCCCATCGAAAATCAGGTCAGGTGCAGACAAAGAGTCAGGAGACTGGTCAGGGCCAAAACCAACAAGCTTGGAACAGAGTCTGGCCAGTTGGTTCCCAGCTTAGTGGGCTGGGAGTGAGAGGGTTGGTGATGATGAGATAAGTCGTCAGCACCCAAAGCCTCAGCCCGGTTACTCAGGTGTAGGCCACGACAAGCTTAGTAAGCAGGTGGCCGAAACAAACAAAAATACTCGAGAAAATTACAACACATAGCATATGTATGCATATATTTCATATTAGTCACTTTCCGTACAGGTGAGGAAACAATTGAACTATTAAATATTAGTGCAGGTATTATATTAGATATGCTACATATTTTACTACATCAAGCCCTAGTTGTGATAAAACAATATTAAGGGTCAAAATAAATTGTCCCCAATACTTTTGGCAAATTTTCCAAATGTCTGGGCGATCTTGAATGCATCCAATCTGTGAAGACTCGACATTTTTTAAAGCTGGATTTAAATGGAAAAGGCGAAGTGTCCTTCGACCGTCAACAGATAGCCAATCTATACACCTTTTTCAACCAGTAACGCAGACTGGAGATTGGGCAAAAATTTAGGGGTGGAAGCCTCCATAATCGAGGATAACTGTTCTGTTCCGCCAACATCAGAAAAACAGGCCTAGAATATCAAACCATCTGCCTGCCCTATCAAATATTGATTAGACCCACACTGCATCAGCCAATTAGAATGGCGTAAGTGGCTCTCCTGTAAAAACAAGATATAATGGCCCTGAGAACAAATTAGTTTTTTAATTTTCTCGACATAGCCCTTCAATTTCAATGTAATAATATATAAAAATATTAAGCTAGTCTTCATCACATTCCATATTATTTTTTTCATTTAAAAATGTACTTGACTGTACCACAAGGTGAGCTTGAGACTGTACCCCAAGGAGGAACAATTGGAGAGCTCAGAAGAGCAACCATAAGAGGACTCTTCACAGGGTTAGGTGGTGTAACACTCTAGAAAGAGGGTAATACCACTTCAACCACATGAATTCATGAAGTATCGCCTTGGACAAAGCATAGCTAGGTGTGGACATCCTAAGAAGAGAAGAGTGGCAATAGATGAGTGGATGTTTCCAAAACTTTGAACATGCGATACTAGTTTGGTCAAATCAAGTGGATCGTGTTATGAATAAACTGACCAAGCAACAGAAAAATAGTTTCCCAGAAAAATTCAATTTTAAAACCTTTTTAAAATAAATTGTTTTAAAACGTTTTTCACTTACCTTAACATTTCAGAGTATGTATATTACTATTTTTTTTTGTTTAATTCACTATAAAGATTTTGTTTAATTCAAGTGATAATACTTTTTTTTTATCAATTTGGTTCTTGATATATTTTCACTTTGAGTTAAATCAGATTTTGTTAAGCAAAAATAGGCCATGTGCCACAAATGGCAGTTGGTCTTTTAATGCATATCAATATATTTCCATTAACTTAATAATCATACAAAATTTTCAAAACAAATTTAAAATAGGACATAAAAAATCTAACAAATTACACATGCATGGTTAAATTAATATAAATTAAAAATAAATTAAAATACAATACACAAGTTAAAATAGATAAATACAGTGATATAACTAATCCATTTTTTATTTAAAAAAAGTAAAGAAAGCATTGCATTAACTTCCTGTAAACTTAATTTTAGCACCTAGGCATATAAACTGAACGTGTAGTAAGACGCTGTGCTAAAAAAAAGATATAAAATTTTACATGCTTTAAGAGGTCATAAAGTACCTTTAATATTAAATTAGATAGATATCATTAAAACTCATTACTCAGTTTCAGTATCAAAATCAAGACTTCCATTGAAGCCCCATCTACATTGTCCTCAACTGTTTTTCATCCGCAACGAGGTTTGAAATGAGATGCACAATGGATTTGAGATCTGCTAACTTCAATGATGATATTGGTTTACCGTTAAGCCACAGTAGTTGGTTGCAGCAGATTAAAGATATCAGAGCAACTGTGACCTGGGGACTTTTTTTCAATATTCAATTTCTGAGTATCTTCTTTAAAATTATTGCCAAAAGAAATTAAAAAGTGGTCCTTTTTTGACAATAATTACTTCTCGTGTCTTCAACCAACTCACTGGGTTATAAAGGATGTCCTTTTTCTGGTTAACGATGCCCTTCTCAAGTGTTGTGGTTCCAACAAAAATCACCACTATCCAATGTTGGGACGAGATTGTTTCTATTAAGGCATCCTAACATGACATTAATGTGGTCCTCTGGAGAATACATCCTCTGTTGTAACTTTAATGCACATTCAATGTCTCCGAGCTCTGCATCATTAGGCAAATAACCATGCCCTGATATCAGGAAGCATAATATGATCTTTTTTTTAGAGTTGAATGAGTGTACATTATAACTTTCATCAACAAACTCAGTTTTATATTGCGGTTCTGGCCCCCGCATAAATTTGACCATAAGATGATCTCCTTCACGTTGTTTCTCAGATTCGTTTTCACCTCTGGTGGTTCTACTCGATATACTGAATTTTTTCCAAACTACTAATTTATTATACAACTATCACTACTGTAGTTTCAACAACCTTAAATCTAATCGATAAATAACAGTACAGGCTAAGCAGCATTATTAAGAGTCACAAATTCACCGGGGTAAACTAAACTCACTGTAGAAAACATGCCACATAGCCTCTATGAAGAGTACGATGGCAATGTCTGTCTCTCAATGCACACGGGTGTTGCTTGGTCTCTTCATGCATACCTAAAACCTACTCACAAACATTTGGTGCTCGTTTTAAAAGTTCACATACTACCATATAGTAAGAAAGAGGTTATATAAAATTGTAGACATATAACTTCATTCTTTAGCTACAAGATGGTACCACTAACTTCAAATTTATAAGTATGGTGCTCGGTCTGATTGTGCATAAAATGGTCCAATTAAGTTGAGCATATCAGAGCTCTAAGGATACGCATTACTTGCAGGCTTAGACACATGGGATCTTTTTGTATGACTGGATTGCCAGACTGTTTTTCTTTGTATTCTATTTTTGAAAAGACCAGGCCAAGTGCACTCTCTTGCAATTAACACACAATTTTGGGGAATCACATGCCATTCAGTGAGCCTCCAGTCTGCAATCCACACAAGTTGGCTTACTATGATATTACAACTTCCTATGTCCAGATTCCTGCTGCATCAAGGGTTGGATACACAAACACATTTGCATTCTTCACTGTACCATTCTTTTTTGTGATATTCTATAAACTTTGGTCACAACCCAAATGGCAAGACCCTGACAAATTCCCTCATCCACGCAGCTAGGATCAAAGCAAAGCTCTTGGAAACTATAGTAAATCTATAAGGTGTCACTTTCATCTTTATTGTTTCAAGTCATCGATCAGTATTTCTGTTATACGAGGCACGTCCACAAAGTAAGGTCTGTTAATATATGACCGCCAAAATTGACTCGTAGGCTGGGCCATGCATGCACAGTAGCATTGACTCATCAGCTTTCTGATGATCCCTTTACTTCAGTTTTATCCTCATCTGATGTTCTGTGAGAGTGATTTAAAATGAATCGGAGACCTGGTGGTCTAGGGGTAAGGTGTCATACTTCTGTGCTGGCGGCCGGGGTTCAATCCTCGGTCCCGGCACAAATTTATCTGTTTACCAAACCCTTCCTTCACCTCTGACAAGACATCTTGTGAATGTGAGGAATGCCAGGTCTCCACCGTGGTTCAAATTCCACGTTAAACTGTAGGTCCTTCATTTCATCTCACAATCACCCTACCATTACACATTAGCGTAAGTGCGTATAACCCGAACGGGTAGTAAGACGCGGTGCTAATAATAATAATTTAAAATGAATGCTGGCATAAATAATACTGCCAGTTCAAACAGGAATGCTCTGGCAAAAAAATCATGGCTTCTGTTTTTTGGGACCAAAAGGGTTTCTTGCTTGTTGATTTTCTTGAACAAGGAAGAACCATTAATGCTGCAAAATATTGTGAATCCTTAAAAAGACTCAGACACGCAATTGAGAACAAAAGATATGACATGCTGTCATCAGGGATTCTTCTTTTGCACAACAATGTTCAAGCCCACACTGCAGCTCAAACTGTTCAGCTGATTAAGCAGTTTTATGGGAACTGCTGGACCACCCACTCTACAGCACAGATCTCACTCCAAATGACTATCACGTGTTTTTTAATGTGAAGCAGTGGCTGCCCTCTCAGCGTTTTGTAGAAGACGACAATGAACTGAATAATGGTGTGAATCACTAGCTTAAATCACAGGTGGCAGATTTTTTTGAAAGGGGTTTAAAGAAGTTGGTACCAATAAAAAAAGTTTTGAAGTCAATGGAGACTAAGTGGAAAAATAAAGGATGTATGCATGTATTTTTAGGACTTTATATACATTTTTTATCACTACTAGTTTTTTTAATCAATTTATCGAATCTTACTTTGTGGAGGTACCTGGTATTTAAAATGTTAATGATTTGAATACATCAGTTTTAATTAAAGGATTTCTAATACACAGTTTTCTCTTTAGAATGCCAGTTATAACTGCCCTATTTATCTCTATTACGAGGTTGAATTTAAAACCTCCCATTTTGTCTATATTTCCAACTTGAGAGGTGATCAAGAAGCAGGTCTAATGGCTCACCACTTTCCTGATTGTCCTTCAATATTGGGCTTGACAGCCTTGCCCGTTTTCGTCCCTCATCAGTGTATAGCATCTTTGTAAAGAGCCAGACAATGAGATGAGAGCATGGCTTGCTGATAAACTGGGGAGTTAATATATTGTTCCTCTGAGAAACACAAGTAAATAGAAGTAATTTGATGCAGAGACAGGTTATATTCAGGTAGCACATCACAGAGAAAATGTGTACTACACATCAGATTAGTTTAAGCCTGGTCCCCAAAAATCCAGCTTAACGACAGGCAAATTCTTTACAATGCAGCGCCTCAGCAAGTTGAACTACTAAAAAGTTAAGATGTTTAGCCTTGGGGTTAACCTTTTAGTCGTCTCTTATAAGAACCAGAGCCCTATGTGATACTATTTATTTTAAGCCTTGTCCCACAAAGGAATAAGTCATGAAATAAGAGCTTGGTGTTGTTATACCAAGGCATTGTAAGAATGTAAGCTTTTTCTGAATGTTGCAACCAAATGTCACTACTGCTCAGTGTTACTCAACTTCTAGTTTTATCATATTAAAGTGGTTTTTATTTCTCACAAAGCAGATTTGGTCTTAGAGTCACTGTATAAGGTAAACAAGTTTTAATTTGTAATTCTAATAAAAATAGATTTTTTTCAAATCTTAAACAATGGGTGTGGTGGGAGGGGGCATTAGGAGACTTTGTCTTGTATAAAGGGAGGTATTGTTCTTCAAGATTATACAAGTAGTCTGAAGAAGAGAAAACACATGGTTGCTTTAAAACAAAGAGTTGGCATGTTAGTTTGTCAATACAAAGTTCTAAGATCACCCTACAAACAAGCTATATTATATATACAAACAAGTTTGGTTAGAGTACAAACAATATTTATTTTGGGATTTAAGGATTTAATCTTATAAAATGAAATGACACCATACGTTCAATCACCATCTAAGTTAGTTTTTTGAATTTTCCAAGCTCCATCTGTCCTGAAAAAGATGACTCCACAAAATATGAAGATATTAGAACAAAAGCAATTCTCAAGAAGCACCAGCTAAAGCTTAAGAAATATTGATATGATCATACCTTGTGTGCTATATTAGAAAAAGTGCTACACCACTAATATATTCTACAGTTTATTAGACTAAGACATAGGATTGTGTTAGTTTTACATCACATTCAACATGCAAGATATTCTTATATTAGAGATTTTTTTTAAATATGACAAAATTACAACTTAACAAACATGTTCAGACTAATTAAAGTGCTCTATATCAATTTATTTGGTTGTTAAGGTAAGTATAAATAATATTTGATTACTTCTAAAATATAATTATTAAACTTTTAAAGTAAAATCTATATTTGTATAATATACTTTAATGAAAATTATCAATAATTAAAAGGATATAAGCCCAGCTCATTTTTGTTGAGGTTCACTGGTCTTGAAAAATTTAATAGAAAAAACATAATTAACACAAAAACACTAATTCGTAAAGATTTCACTGTCACAAACTGCTTCATGAGTAAGTGGGTAAACATAGTAGCCGATTGTTTCTTGTAGCTTACTGGTTTTGAATGAGCTGCATAGTTATCTGAACTACATAGATGTCAACATTTTGACAAAAGAGAGAAAGATATAGATATTGAAAAGCTAGGAAGTCTGGCTAGAGTATGACAACAAGCCCTTACTAATTCTAAACATGTACCAAACCTCAAACAAATCATGATACTCCTTCCCATACTACCTTATCGCTCAGCTTTTATATCTATCTAGTCAAAGTGCTTCCATCTATGTAATACAACTTTAAAAAGGGCAATAAATATTATAGAGTTAATTAACCATACAATCCCAACAATGAATGCAAGGTATAATGTGTTATTCTAGTGTTAAGATAGGATTGCTAGTGACTATCAAGGTTTGAAGCCCAGTCGAGTGTACTGAGAATGTTTTTTGAGTGGTTTACCAGTCTCCCTCTATACAAATGAGGGTATATTTCCTGAACTAAATTCTACCTTCCTCATTTCTAACTCATTAATGTAATGCATATAGACCAAACAGGTACCAAGACATAATGTTAAAAAAGAGTTAACCATGAAGCTCAACCAAGACCATCAAACAATAAGAAACCAACCATTATATTGACCCTCTTTTCCTGATGAAACTGTCTGTGAAAGTGAAAGTTTTGATAATATTTATGTGTAAATATTGTATGTTATAGAAGATTTTCAAGACAAGAGAAATCCCACAGTAATGTCCAATGATTTATTTAATTATTTATAGAATACACTAAGTACTAAAGTAATAGGTATTAGCACATTAAAATATATAATACTGAATATGAAAATAGGATTAAAGGAAAGGTGTTTTAAGTGAATGCACCAGCATTCATCTGGCTAGAGAATAAGCCATATTCTGGCTAAAACCAATCAAAGTTGCCTTGTTTATAGATTTAAACCTAGGCTCCCGCATCAAGAAATTTAACACACATTTAACTTTACTTCTTGTTTAATTTTTATGTACCACACACAGTCGGAGATATAACAATATGGTAATCATTTTTGATTGATAGTTTTTACAAGGTCAGTATAAGCAGGAAATAAACATACTTAGTCAACTATAATATAATTTCCTAATGTGTTTCTCTCTACACGACCTCTAGGAGCTCCAATATGACATAGAAAGCTAAAACTTTGCGGATTTATTAGTATTTACCACAGGTTCTTAAGCTATGGCCCCAAAACTGGATTTTTTATTTCAAAATAAACAAGCTCATTTATCTCACTAAATATGTAAGTTTTTCACTAATTATTTGTAATAGTGACCTTTTTTAACATTATTAGTTATTTCTGCATATGTATAGTAGTACGTGAATTATAAAAATGTTATTAATAATATTAAATTTAATTGCATGTATGCTTTTTTTGCAATAAATATTTTTTTTAAATTTAATTGCATGTATGTTTTTTTTGCAATAAATATGTTCTTTTTTTTATAAAAAAAACTACTCAAATACTGACAAAAGAGCACAAAAAACTCAATCCAACTTCCTTTACTGCCTAAGGTCACTAATAATTTTGTTTTATGAAAACAGGTATTTAATAAAAGAAAGTTTGAGTCTGTGGTATGACTACGAGACAAAACCTAACGAAGCCGGCTTAAACTAAAACTTAAGTTGCATTCTAATTATTCACCAAGTTCACCTGTTGCTGACAGTCTTATATACTAATTATTGTATTAATTAATAAATTTGATATATATAAATTATTTTCTTGTTAGTTTGCGATATGTATCTATTTTGTGGCAATTTGACTTCAGCAAATTCACTGGTGTGTGTAAAAACAATCTTGGAAATACTGACAAAATGTTAATGATTTGCAACCCGAGTTTAACCAATGCTTTATTATCTATAGATAGGAAAAGTAATATTTGGTGTATTATTATTATTGGTGTTTATAAGCCTGTCAACACAATGAAGTCATTAGGGCCTTAAAAATTATCAAGACATAATAAAATCCCCATAAAGGAGTATATTTGGTGTAGATGGTATGATGAACTGAACATCTGACTATCTACACAATATACAACAAACTAAAAAAAAGTTGCAGCCAAAAAGCAATATATGTGCTTGGCCTTCACCTACATCAGATGAAACGTTTAGCCTATACTGGTGCTGGTGACTCCTTAATTCATGGCCATAACTGTGATCTTCAAATACAATTTGATTCCCACCCCAAACTAGTTTGTGTGTTTATTTTTAGGCATAAATTATGTGATATGATATCTTTTATATAATTTGATAGGCCCGTTTCCGGTTACGCAAATTAAAAGAGAATGGCTTAACAGATTTTGACAAGCGACCTCACATTTTAAAGGTTAAGGTTCCAAGATGTTAGGAGAAAAATAGAAGTTTCCAAAGAAAATCTTATTTTCACAGAGAATTTTCAGTTTTTCATTCTTTTTTTACATCACCATAGAAATCCTGATTTGTACCTGGTTTTATAGTTGTAAATAAAATATTACTTCTTAGATAAAAATAATACCAGCTCAGCTCTTACTTAAGTTTTACAGTGTAAAAAATATAAACATTATGGCAAAATGTTATATCTAATAAACAAACCAATGATAGCAGGTTGGAAATATATCATTTTGTTTGCATTGGTAATTTTCCTTCTTTATTTTTTTTATCACAAAATGGCGGTTTTAATAGCTGGTTTTAGCATATCTTTTACCTAAATTCTTAGATTGAAGGAATTAATTTTCTAGACTCGGGTAAAATTTATTGTTATTGTAAGTAGTCAATTTCACGAAAATATTTTCTTAAGTTTTGTTTCACGCATGAATTATAAACTAAAAACGATACATTTATGTTTAGATATGTTTTGGTATATAAGTTACTCTCAAGAGTCAAGCTGCGACTCACCTAGTTGTTTTCCTCAAGAAACCAAATGTGGCTGTAGAAAGCTTGCTACAATTTTTTTAGTGTGTTGTCATAAAAATATCTACATCCTGGTAATGACCAGTTAAATGTGCTGGTTATCCTGGTCTAGCCCAGTACTTTGTTCCAAACAACTAGTTTGCTAAAAGTAAAAATTAGTTTAACTTACATTTGTGAAATTAGGACCAGATATCATAAAGAATGGTGGAATCAAGATAAACTCAGGTACTATCAGAGCATATTCAGGGAACATTACAAAAACAAATAAATTATACTAAACTATGTGTAATGGAATTTTAAAAAAAATTGTATCTTTTAAACTCAAAAGAAACTGCTTAAAATAAGATATTAAATATTATAAAATCTTATAAGCAATTGTGAACCCACCTTTACGACACTTCAAATAACGAATATGCCGCCTAACTATTTTCACACTCTATGACGACTTAACTTTGACTCCACCAGCATTCAAACATGTTTCATCATCTTGAGACCAACAACTTGTACCATCCCCTTTAGATATGACTCATATCTCAATGTTAATACATTTACATAGTTTAAACATGTTACCACATACGTGTCATTCTACTGCAACTTATGTGAGGTGGTATGTGCAAACCTCCAAGACTCACATTCTGTTTGAGCTGATCCTTGAGCCAGGTCAGGTAGAAATGCAAGTCAGAGCGGTCCATAAGCTCCTGACTCCAGCATGCAATCTTTGCGATGATCTTTGATGTCATATTCATGATAAAACCATCAGGGCGATTCAGCAAGTTCAAAAATGGACCCCATACAGACTCACGCTTCTTAGCAGCATGCTCACGGAATATCTCCACACGTGACCGATCCTCCTGAAAATGAATATTTGGTGACAGTTTTATGAACTGTATAAATTATATTTTCTATTTATCTTTTATTATTTATGTTCAATCTTGAACAACTTTTTTTTTGTTTTTTAACTATGGGTTATTTGTATAGATCCGACATCTTAGCTCAGTTGGCAGTGTGTTTGTCCACTGAGTTAAGGACCCTGGGTTTGATTTTCGGCATGTTTGAAAAATGTATCATTGGTGAAATGTGGGTTTACCCTTTCACAGTGATGAATAGGCGGGGACTGGATGTTGTGCCTCTCCTAGTCTTATGTTAGATTATAAGGTGTATGAAGCTAGGGAGCCTAGCAAGCCGGTAGTGGAAAATATATGGCTTGAATAAAAAATGACCCAGGACATAGGCTGTAAACAGTAATGGATGTATAGATAAATTATAAGTATAAGCAATAATTATGATAAGGTATGAATGATTAGGTAAAAATTTAGAGGAAATTTACTTGTCTTTGTATGGAGTGGGAAACCATTTAGAAAAAAGCCATTCTTCGTAAGTCTACAACTGGCAGGAATTCCAACCAGACTTCTCTGTTGTTGGCAAGCCTGATTAAATGAGCTTGATATTTAGAGCATATGCCCATCAATGTGGATTAAATAAAGTAATATTACACATTTTAGCTTAAAGGAATTGTAATGAATTTTTATCAAATATTATTTTAGCGATACCTACAAATTAAGGCGTGACCACACTTGTGACCTGGTTGCCTCAACATAAAAGCATGCTGTTTATGTGAGTGACGAAAAGTCAGACTTTCTTGTGACCAGGTTACCTACCGTCACCAAAGAGTTGTCGAATAGTAACCACCATGATGTATAACAAGTCTTTGCCTAGTGACAAGCTAGTCGCTAGTATGGCTTTGCCCTTACACTGACATGTATTAGAAAGCTGAATGAGGGATGTGGATTAAAACATTTGTCTAGCAGGACGGTGAAAAAGAGGGGTATTCAATCAGGATTGAACACAAATATCCCAGGTCACAGTCACAGGGGCACACCCCAACAACCATGCTACTTGAAACATATTTGTCATAGGTTAGTTACAATTATTGCAAACAAAATACATTTCACACCAAATAAAAAACTTTTCAGAAACTTTAAACATTTACAATGATCACATGTCCAAATCAATAACACTTTTTACAATGACATTTTAGTTTTAATAGCAAAGATGAGGGGTGGCCTAAGAATCCATAAGTTAAATAATGGGTACGCTTGATTTATACGCAACTTCCACAAATCAATAGCTTATCGACAAATAACCTTAGACTTGCTAACTTCTGGAACAAATGTAATGTTGTAATTACTCAAAATGTTTACCTGTCATTAGTTGAACATAAACAATATTTAATTTTGAAATGCTTATATTTTATTGTGATGATTTATTTCCAAGTTAGTGTTAGCTATTGATTTATGAATTTGTGTTTAATAACGTCTTTGTATGCTTTTTCACCCTTAAAGTATTTTTATTTTTGTTTTTGCTTCTTTCGGTGGAAATGGTGTTGATTAAATTCTTCTAGTACAGCTATAAAATATATCACCTTATTTGTATGAAAGAATCTGGGTGACACTGTAAGTACTGTGCAAAATGTGTAAGCATTGCTTGTGGTTTATACGATGGAGATCATCCTATAATGTATTATGTTGTATTTTACAAAGTTATATTTATTTAATAAATATGTGTTTAGTTAACTTAAGTGTTATATTTGTAAATATAAACTTACTTCAACCTGGATCATGAATGCAAATAGGATTTGTAAGTGCTGCCAGGAAGTAAAGAACATAATTTGTAGAATTTTTTTATAAATTATAATTATTATCAATGCCATTAAGCTAAATTTGTTTTCACTAATGGTTACTTCAATGTGCTTAAAGTCTACAATTTGTGTAACTCAGGCCTAAGGTTTCATGACTTTGAATATAAATTTAGTTTAATGACAGGCAAACACAATTTTCATCAAAAAATAAAAATGTTTTGTTTTTGGCACATAGTTATTGGCATGAAATAATAACAAAAAATGTTTTGTGGTCCTTTGGAAATATTCATTTGAGTAGGTTTAGTTATTAGTTATTATTATTATTATTATTATTATTATTACTATCATCATCATAAATGTCTTGTCAGAGGTGAAGGAAGGGTTTAGCAATTAGATGAATCCGTGCCGGGACCGAGGATTGAACCCCAGAACTCCAGCCCGGACCCCCTGCACAGAAGTCTGACACCTTACACCTAGACTGTCAGGTCACCATAAGGTTTAATTCAAACACATCAAAAATACTATATCAAATATCAATAACTGAAAAATTAAGCTGCATCTTAGAATTGCCAAAATAAGGTATTATAAAGTGTACCTCAAAATATAAAAAAGAGGTTTTTCTTAGAGAGAAATGTGTATGTTTGTATTTGTTTGATTCTATTGGCAATTTTCAAACTCATGGATACAAAATATAATATTTAAAAAAATATATATCAATGGGCCTTTGCCCTTGCAATGGTGTTACCTGAAGCATGTCATCAATCATTATGAGAATATACTGGATGGTTTGGTCCTTGGAGACATGTCCCAACAAGTTCAGAAATGTCTTGGCGCATTGGTTGCGGTTATCTTTCAATAAGCTTTCCCGAGTAGCACTATCGGCATTATCAAATGAAACAATGAAATTGTAGTCTTCCTGGGAAATCATCTGAGACCTGGGGCATAATGACACACATTTAAATAATCAATGAAAGAATATATTCTATTTATTGCAGTACTTTGCAGTGGATAAGAGCAGAGGGGCAGGTCAATCCTAAAATAATAATAATAATATTTAGCACTGCGTCTTACTACCCGTTCGGGTTATACGCTTTAAGTACTAACTACGCTAATGGACTAGGAATTGGGAAGGTTGAATTAGAGGAAGTGAACCCGCATTTGCGTGGAGGGGGAGTGGAAAACCGTTTAGGAAAAACCACCCCCAGTTCACCCGACCGAGATTCGAACCTCGATCTCCCCGTCTTCAGCAGTAGAGCTCAACACGACAGGCGCGTTAGCCAACTACGCCACCGAGGCGGGTCAATCCTAAAGGATTCACATTCAAAACAGAGACTTGTAACAGTGGAGATTTATTGAGCATATTAAATGCCTGAATTAAACTATTCTACGGGCATTAATAAGATCACATAGTTAATTCTTTTTCATTTGATTGAGTTAGAAATAATGTAGATAAAAAGAATGATTAATTGGTGTAAAGTAATTTTATGTCTTATCAAAATAATTTTAATTAAGTATGCACTAGTGGTTGCTCCCATACACAAAGAGAAAAATACAAATGTTTAGACTTTAGTTAACTAGTGGATGTTTTTTGGTCTTTAATATTGAGAATTTATTGTATAGTTTGATTTGACAATCTTATAACTTAAGGTAGTAATATTTAAGTACTTATATTCAAAGTTTAATGAGCTACTAGGCTGGTCAAATTTATAACTCTTGAAATAAATGTAGAGGGTTTGATAAAAAAATGTATATCATTTGATAGGTTTAGTACATCACCTTAAACATATACAACCCATTTTAGTACATCCCCTATGTATGAAAATTGGAGGAGTATAAACATTATGGAGTATTTCGAGATAGCTCTGATTAATAGTCGTTCCCTTTAACTAATGAATATTACAAATAATGTACTGCTATCAAGAGTGTAGGTATGAATAATATCAACTTTGACGCTACTGGGTATTATTCCTCCCTTGAGATGAAACCAACTCACATCGACAAATACGTTAGGCCAGTTTTTATCACCCTCTACTTACTGCAGGTAGGATTGCCAGTTGACTCTCTGAGTGCGAATCTCAGTCGCTTGATGCTGCAACACACTGGTTGCTGCCAACATATCTAAACGACAGACATCCCAAAATACTAAATTAGCTGGATTATTATTTTGTGGTAGAGCTACATACAAAAAATTATTAGTGTCAGAAACCTTAACAGTATAGTTAATACCAAATTAAAACCAAATTATTACGATAGTGTAACGTTCCTATCCTACTTCTGACAAAACTGTGTAAGGTCACTGGTTTTATCTGGGTGCCCGGTAGCCAACCCTATTACAGCACTACCGTGGCACCGTAGTGACTTAAATGGTTAGGATGGACCCCGAGCGGTAGGGGTTGGGATGGATGGTTCATGGGGAATGAGACTTGTGAGTTAGTTCAATAAGATATATTTATTAATCTAGTCAAATGCTAAACTACTACATGAGTCACCAGGTATATCTCCCGTGATGAGCAAGCAGGCATGATAACGGTCTCGCAACCTTTCGGTAGACCCGCGTTCGACCCTCTGGCTGGGTGAGCCACCAGATCATATTTTATATAGTCATTTCGTCAGACGTGCTAGATACCGCCACACATGTACTCAGCATGTCTTCCAACATTCAACAACCGTGTGTTATCCTCACACACAAAACTTGCTGATCTCGATTTTCACAAGCCAAGAAGGTCCATCGGTCGCACCGTGCTCACTTGTCAACAGGATGCAATCTATATGAGATATATGTTATTCTCAGCAGGATGGCAACCTGATACTCTTGACTTCCAAAGAAATGTACAAGCGAGGGTTAACCTCCTGCCAGAATAAGCCTTAAAATAATTATGCTCTTGCAAAAGCAATGTTTCTGAAACTGCGGTATGAACACCTCTTGGGGTATGCGAAGGATTTCGGGAGAGAGAGGATGTCCACTAAGTTTTATTAATTATTACTTATGCCTATTTTTAAAGCTAGGGTTGGTGACCTGGCAGTCTAGGGGTAAGGTGTCAGACTTCTATGCTGGCGGCCGGGGTTCAATCCTCGGTCCCGGCAAAGATTTATCTGAATACCAAACCCTTCCTTCACCTCTGACAAGACATATTGTGAATGTGAGGAATGCCAGGCCTCCACCGTGGTTCGGATTCCACGTTAAACTGTAGATCCTTCATTTCATCTCACAATCACCCTACCATAGCACATTAGCGTAAGTGCGTATAACCCGAACGGGTAGTAAGACGCGGTGCTAATAATAATAATAATAATAATAATTTAGAGCTAGGACACTCAAATCCTCAATTCCCTTGAATTATGTGGTGTTCAAGAGATTTTAGATTTGTAAAAATCCCCCAAAAAAATATCAAATACAATTGTGAAGATCTTTAGTCGAGATAATAATTTTATGCAATTTATAAAAGGAATTATATGACTTGTGTAGTTGGAACAGTAACAAGATCACAAAAAAAGGAACAACATTGTATTGACATAATTAATTTACTAAGAAAGTGGTCACTTTGTTGTTTATGATATAAAATACATGACAAATAAAATAGCATGTCGATGGCAACAAAACTTAAACAACTCCTTTTAAATTCAATTTTAAATATTTACAATTTAACAAAAATTGTACATTTTAAAATATTCAAGAATTCAAATTTGGACTTAAGGGATTTGAAATTAGATTTAAGATACTTATTCAAGAAATACAGGATGTTCAAAAACTCAAAGTCCAAACTGCACATATAGCTTGTTTGGCCCATAAGTAATACAAAACTCCTATACACTCACATTCAGAAAACTATGCTAATACCATTAAATTGGGCCGGGAGATCGAAGTTGTTCCATCATGTGTGTGTGTACAAGCTTCATAGGAGTTAGATGCAAAGCACTGCAAATGTAATAATGGCAAGCACTTTCTGTGATGTAGGACCCTTAATGATGACCCTCAGAACGCATTCCCATTTCTAGACAAACTGGTGTGTTGTTTACTATTAATTGTGCGTGCTCCAAGATGTCAAGGTGTGCACCTAATTCCTATGCAACCTGTTGTACATGCATGCTTGCACAGCTTTGTTCTACCGGCCTACTACGTCTAAACTTTGGACACAATTTAATGGTTTTAACATAGGTTGGCGGATGTAAGCATATAGGGATTGTGTATTAATTTTGGTCTAAACAAACTATATGTGTGGTTTGGGCTTTGAGTTTCTGAATACACTCCATAGGATTTGACCCTTCACTTGTGCTTGTTATTCATCCAAAAACTAGTGTGTTCGAAAAGTCATTGAAAGAACCTTATGACAATTTCGAACGCTAAAGTACTTAGTTCATGTATCTTGTCATGTGTTTTGCTACCTAAGTACTTTAAATAATATAATCACTTTATGTCGAGTTATAATTACTTTGACTAAGCAAGTTTCATTTCGTTTTTTAAATTTATTGAAGAAACCAGTGAAAATATGTGAATACATTTGATTACTTTATTATTTTAAAGAACAAAATGTTTGTTAACTATAAACAATAATTATCTAAATTTGGCCTTATTTCCACTAAGGCCAGCTATCTTGGCAGATGCTATAAAAACATCTTAAGATTGGTTCTATGAAGTGTCTTACCAATTCGTTCATCTGGAAGAGCTGGGATAATATCTTTGATTGATTTGTGAGTCGTCATTTTTAATAAATTTACCAAACTATAGTAAATTTAAAAGACAACACCCCTTTAAGTTATATTCACGTAAATTTTAGCAGACAGACCTTGTGATCAAAATGTACAAGTTAGGTAACATTTCTACTAAATAATTTTTTTCTAGTTTTTTAGACAATATTTAGCGCATGGCAATACAAATATTGTTTGTATAACTATTGTGAATTCCTGATGATGTTTCGTAAACCAATAAATAATATTATTTATGAAGTAAAATATAATAATTGTGTTTGTATAAGAAACTAATAGAGATCATTTTGAAAATAGAAGTATTTTAATAGTCGCATGTTGGCTAAGCTGTTTAAATCAAATTATCAAAACATTTGGCTCCAATCTAAAGACAACGTTTTGAATATCGGTACTCTCTCATCTTTGAATAAAAACTAAAGGTATGTCTAGGATGTTTAGGATATTGAAAGCCTACTGATTTAATGTTGTATATGAACACATTTAAATCAGGAATATACTTATAAGATGCTCGTCAAATCGATTTATAAAAACTTTATGCATAGACCTCGGGATCTTGCACGTTTATGCATGGATCACGATAATCTTAATTTTCACTCAACTTGCGTTTGTTCCTTCTTTTATTTTTAAATGGAAGTTGTCACGATGCACTTAGCTTTCAGTTTACATCCACTTATATTAATGCTGGAATCTCGATTAACTTGATGTTACCCACATCGGTGGATAACAAGTAGAGGGTGAACCTTGTGTGGTCTGCTGGTGATGGGGAGGTTGTAGCTCAAATACAGGTTTGATGTTCTAATTGATGTTCTGCTTTCTTAATGCAAATACAGATTTCCTATCAATTCTCTCTCAGCCCTAGGTACCTCATCATTGTAAATATGTAGACAGCTTTGAACTGGTGGTAAGACCCGGTTCACACACAAAAAATAAACTTAACGTTTCCTAAGCATAATGAAAAGGTTATTCACTTTAAAAATATATAAACCATAACTAGGGTAAGAATTGTTTAGGGCATGGGTCCCCAAACTGTGTGTCATGGCGCGCTAGCATAGGTGGTCTTGTTCCAGGTTATGGTAGCTATAAGGAAAGACTAAAACTTATAATGTAAAGTGAAATGCAACATGAACATTTTCAATATGTGTACACACTACACGTACATATTTTAAAGAATGGAATAGATCATAGCTTACAATAAACACGTTTTGCCATTGCACTATGAACAAACTGTACACATGAGATCATGTAGGCTTACAACAAAATATCTAGCCTACTCTAATTTCTTCTTATTCAGTTTGGTTAAATGACAATTTTCCTTTAAAAAAAGCTACCAAAGTGAATTTGGATAAAAAAAAATTAAATAGAGGGTAGGGGTCTACCTGGGCGCTGCACAAAAAATCTGAGATTTGGAGGGTGGCACAGTCTCGAAAAGTTTGAGAACCCCTGGTTTAGGGGATAACTTTCACATTATATTCCATTATGTGAAATATACCACGTGTTTCTTCCCACCAATCATTTTGTGAACAATGTTAACATGCTCCTTCATTTTTTATGGTGTTTATACACCTGCAGTATAGGGGATAGTAAAGAATCATGGGCTCTTCTTAAATTTTATTTTTAAAGTCTAATAAGCTTCAATTGTGAATACCTGAAACCTAATTAACCTTAACTACTCGAGTTCCATTTTTGTGTACAAACTGGTTTTCAAACAAAAAATTAATTGTCTTTCTAATTTGCTTGCATATAACTTACATTACATTAACTTTAAGTTGATCAGCATTCGTATGAAACGGCTCTTAATGCCACCAATAATATAATGTAAATTTCACATATAATAACAGAAAGAAACATAGTATTTGATCATGAGTCACATAAAATAAATAAAGTGTTTGATCATGAGTCACATAATTTAAACACATGAATAAAACACAACCAATGAATTTAATATACCTAGGTCTACAAAGTTTTCGCGAAATTGTAACTTCGGTTTTTAAGGCTGATTAAGCTTCAAGTTTCATCTGAATCTATCAATCCACATTACAAATATTGGTTCTAAAAAATAAAAATAAAGTCTTTGAAACACATTTGGAAATTTAGTAAGAAGAGATAATATCACAATGATTGATTCACAAATGTAATTAAAACCGTATAAAACTAGGATGATATATTAAACATCATTAATATTATTTAAAAATATATTTTAAACCAGAGTGGATATATTTTTACCAACTCCAACACCACAGTCTTGGTTAAAAGTGAAAACAAATTGGTTAAAAAAAAAATCTGAAATGGGTTGAAAGAATTGAAAGGATTGATATGATAACATCAGAACTAATTTTTTTTAATGAGGAATCTGGGAAATCATAATGTGCCTTAATCAGATTAATAGTTGAATATATAATCTGCCCACTTCAGTGGCCGCATGGTCTAAAGGGTCATTCTCACAATAGACTAGACTCCCCAAGACAAGGATATCGAGGTTTGAATCCCTGTTGAGTGTACTATGGTGGTTTTGTCTAAATGGTTTTCCACTTTCCTTACATGAAACTGTGGGTACATTTCCTTTTAAATTTAACCTTATTCATCCTTAACCCATTAGAGTAATTAGTACAGGTGTATAACTAAAACTGGAACAATAAAAAAATTTAGCGGACCCAAGAGGGTTGAAAGTTAATTTTTCTAAGGGAAGGTGGTTCCGCTAGAAAATTTTACTATACGATTAGTCACGACCTTTTCACAATCTACACCCTTGCAAGTTATTACTTTATATATATGCATTAAATTACTGTAGTTTTAGTAATTATTTGTTTATCGAGACCCACCTCGGTGGCGTAGTTGGCTAACATGCTGAGGACGGGGAGATAGAGGTTCGAATCTCGGTCGGGTGAACTGGGGATGGTTTTTCCTAAATGGTTTTCCACTTTCTCTCCACGCAAATGTGGGTTCACTTCCTTTAATTCAACCTTCCCAATTCCTAATCCATTAGCGTAATTAGTACTTAAAGTGTATAACCCGAACGGGTAGTAAAGATGCCGTGCTAAATAATAATAATAATAATGTTTATCGATTTTGGACATTACTTGAGCTCAAAACCCCGCATTGGTGGTAAAGTAGTCCCATGGCTTCTTTGGTGCTGACTGACAGCTTTGAAAAGTTACCAGACCAAACTATGTATCCCTACGCCGAACTAAATTATCTGTAACAACATGTGTTTATCAGCTGTCACTTCTGACAGTCAACATTTAAGTATATACCTAAATGTTGACTGTCAGAAGTCAGCTGTGAGCTGTCAGTCAGCACCAAAGAAGTCATGGGGCTACTTTACATGGCCTGATTCTTTTGTTAGACTGGATTGTTTGGGACGAGATTTAGGTTCAAATCCCAGTTCATATAGCATAATTAACGTATCTGTTTAACTCAAATGAGCACTAAGATATGATGAAAAAAATCTCAACATATTGCAAATAATATAAATAACTTGGTGAATAGACTGAGGAGTAGGAGAAGGATTTTCACTGAATACACCAACAATCCATTCAACGGAAAGAGAGGATATCAAAATATTAATAGTGAAAATAACACATTGCACCTTATTAGGAATCAAACCTCACCTGCCTGCGCTAGAATTTGCTCCACTATTTGTGTGACCTACTATTCTTATAAAACTGTAGTTTATTGAAATAATGACTATGTCTTTTTGTGGGCTTAAACTTAGTTGGGGTCAGTAGATTTTTCCTTGAGCTATAAAAATCCATGGCACAACTTCCTCTGGAGGGGAAGTAAAGCTGTCGTTCCCATGTTGATAGTGGCATGTAAAAGAACCCTAAAAGGTATGTGAAATTACCTTTTCTAGTAAAATTGGTAGGCCCTTTCGCTCTGCTCATAGAAATTATTGTATGCTTATATATAGTCGGTTGAGAAAGTCCACATTAAATACCTCAAATAAAAAAAACATTTAAAAAAGTTATCAATTGTGTTTCAGCACTAGTTACAACTCTGACCCAGAAGGGCAAAATTAAATTCTGAGTGAGTGCACTGGTGTTTTTTTTTTCACATCCTCATTCCAGACCAAGGCCAATAAATTTACTTACCTACCCTTCTTGTTCTTTATTCTTAGATTAGGTAAATGTATGTTGTGTATGTCCTAATATGGCTGAAAGGTATTACTAAATAACATTTCATTAGCTCAACTCCCCCCTGCGGGACGGGGTTAGAATAGTACCGCAGTAACCCCTGCTTGTCGTAAGAGGCGACTAAAAGGGGAGGCTTCTGTGCAGG
>CABEEJ010002221.1:0-19760 GCA_901482245.1 Timema douglasi
GTTTATAAGCTGACGACTTCCGCACGTCCATCTTAGACTTTGCCTTAAACTATGAGTGAAGAATGACCATGATTACGGGACGAATCCTGGATAGCTCAGTGGTAAGAGCATTGGCGTACTAAGCCGAAGGTCCCGGGTTCGATCCAGGTGTCATTTTTCAATTTTCAGAATATAATTAGAGTAAGTTAGAAAATAAAATAAAACTCCTTTCACTTTTAAAAAGGTACAATTATTATCAATTTATTTAACATGAATGTATAAAGAAAAGTTCGTTTTATTTAAAAGAGCACCATACATTTTTTTTGTTAGATACTATTTAAACCGCATACTTTCATATTGAATGTACATGCAACGTGAAACCTGAAAATAATGGGGTGAAGGTCGCTGTCAGTGTCGACTGTCTACTATAGGAAGAGATTATTGACATCTTATTAATAACAAATTCCATTGCAAGACTACCGAGTAATGTTGTCCAACCGATTGCCACAGGACGAGTCGAGTAAATGATTCGTTAAAAATTACTCGAGTTATTTTACTCGATTCTTTTTAAAGAGAATCGAGTAATTTACTCGAGTCTTAGAATTACTCGATTGTTCCCATCGCTACAGCCACCCTCTAAAGAAAACTAACTCGCAATGGCAATAATATTACCTGCCACTGTGGTCTTTCGGTTTTGTAGGGGTCGGAGGGGAGGTTAGTTCACCCCACTCTTATCATAATTGATCACTTAAGATTGAATTTTTAGTGTCCATTTGTTCAACCACTGGAACACCCTTAGTAAGAAATTGCGTCAAATAAGAGACAAATATAAAATAATATAAAATTAAATTAATAAAAATATATAACATTAAAAATAAATTATAACATCCTTAATTATACTGACTAATGCAAGCCTATAAAATATTAAAAATAAATAAAATTATAATTAATCATAAAAGCTAAACCCTTCATGATTTATTAATCAATAATAATAAATTATAAAATAAATTAACTGAATTAAATTCACCTCTTAAAAAACTAAATACCTTAATAATCGAATGGTTTATCACCTCTAATAATAAATTTAAAATAATGATTTAACATTAAAATTCAACAATAACGAAACAGTATTGGAAATAGTCGATAAGAGACATTTAATATCAACTTTGGCTTTCATTTAATGATGGTAATCTAATTCGTATTTTATTATACCTTTTATAGAAGAATATTCTTGTTTCTTTTAAGTTAGACAGTAAAAAATAGTGTTACCGTTATCATAACCATCGGCTATTAAAACCTTTCTGGTCACTAGGTGTGAAGAGCCGCCATGTTTTACATCTTGTTAGTACAAGCAAACTGCTGTTCTTACTTTGCAAAGTGTAATCCTATAACGGTGCTCGTTCACTCCAGTCTCCTGGAAAACCAATTCAAGGACGAACGTCTGGAAACTTCTTTGTAATTTATTTATTGATTACTTTCTCTTTTTTGGAGTGTTACGTTCGCTAGTAGGTGTTCTATAACCAATTTCCCGAGATCAAAGGAAATCCTTTACGTTGAATTGATTTGAGGGTTGGATACATTCGGGGATAAAATGCACACACAATTATTTTACGGGTAGGTTATTTTTCATGGATTTCTGTGATATGATATATGATATGATATGATATATATGTTTAACGTGATTATTAAAATAGTCCAATACCTTAGCTCTATCGGTAGCGTGTCTGTATATTAATCTAAGGATCCTGGGTCTGATTACTGGCATGCCCGAAAAATTTATCATGGGTGAAATGTGTATTTCCGCTTTAACAGTGATGAATTAACGGCCTGGGGATGGGTTTTGTGTATGTTCTAGATTTACGTTAGTGAATATGTCTAGTGCTGTTATGATCAATCGGTTCGGAAAGTGCACGTTAAACACTTCAGATAAACAATAAAAAAATTATAAAAGGTTTTAATTGGATCAATATAGTGGGAAGGGCAACTAAGAAAATGCTCCACCATTCGTGTGTATATCTATAATGATAAACAACTTTAGTGGATAAATATGTGTTAATGTTGTGTAACTTCTCATTTATTAAATGATAAGCTTTATATTTTAATTTTGCATTTAAAAGATATTGCAAGATAAAGAGTTTAAAACCATTTAGGAAAAACACCCTCAGTTCATTCGATTCGAACCTCAATCTCCTCGTCCTCAGCAGTCTAACTCAACACGAAACCAGTGCGTTAACTAACTACTCCACCGTGGCGGGTTAGTAATAAATAAAGGAACCATTTTTGTCTAGTATTTTATTCCTTTCATTTATTTGAGGTATTTATCGTGAACTTTCTGAACCGACTGATTACATCTACAAACTAGTTGTAAGCTAACTTAAACCTAGATAAGACACAACATTCATCCCCCGGCCGTTAATTAATCACTGTGAAAGAGAAAATCCACACGTCACCAATTATACATTTTTTGACCATGCCAAGAATCGAAACTGGAACCACTATCTAAATAGGCCTAGGCTACCGACCAACCTAAGTTGTCGGAACCTTTTTTTTTCAGTAAAATGTTGCTTTAAATTTATTTGTTTCCATTATAATCAATTAAATAATTATCCGCCTCGGTGGCGTAGTTGGCTAATGCGCTTGTCGTGTTGAGCTCGACTACTGAGGACGGGGAGATCAAGGTTCGAATCTCGGTCGGGTGAACTGGGGGTGGTTTTTCCTCAATGGTTTTCCACTCTCCTCCACGCAAATGCGGGTTCACTTCCTCTAATTCAACCTTCCCAATTCCTAATCCATTAGAGTAATTAGTACTTAAAGCGTATAACACGAACGGGTAGTAAGACGCGGTGCTAAATTAATTAAATAATTAGGTCAAATGTTTATCACGGTGGGTTTTGACCATAGGGATCCTTAATTCGACCCTGAATAACTGCACTTAAGATGGGTTTTCCCCACAATGCTGGTTTTTTTTAATCGACGCTCTGTTCATCTTCAGCCTATTTCTTTAGATTATATGGTCCAATTCGATGATCGCTTGTAGTGGTTTTAGAGCGATCACGAATGATACGGTAATTATCTAAACACGTTTTACGAATTATTGTTCTTAATATCCAACTTATTTTTTATTTTCTGGTAACTATTGCTGCTAATATTTATTTTTTCACAAAATACAGAATTTGAACCAAATTATGTTAACATTCTTACCTAAATATAATTGTATGGAATATTAATAAATACGTCGTTATCGTCTTGTCTGGCTTATTATTATTATTATTATTATTATTATTATTATTATTATTATTATTAGCATCGCGTCTTACTAACCGTTCGGGTTATACGCACTTACGATATTATGTAATGGTAGGGTGATTGTGAGATGAAATGGAGGACCTACAGTTTAACGTGGAATCCGAACCACGGTGGAGGCCTGGTAGTCCACATATTCACAAGTTGTAATTAATACACGTCTTGTCAGAGGTGAAGGAAGGGTTCGGCAACCAGATAAATCTGTGTCGGGACCGAGGATTGAACCCCGTACCCCCAGAACAGAAATCTGACACCTTACCCCTAGACCACCAGGTCACCTGTGTATGGCTTATTGATGATGGGGAGGTCGGATTTTGAATGACTGCCTGATGTACTTCACGCAAATCCAGGTACATTTCCTTTAAATGCTACCTTCCTTATACCAATAGTGTGAATATCCGAACTGCCTGGATTTTTAAAAAGACGGGGAGTACGAACCAATATATGGAGTTTTATTAAATTGAGCAATAACAAAATACTTTTTAGCACTGCGTCCTACCACCCATTCGAGTTTTACGCCTATGCACTAGTTATACTAATTAAATAGGGATTAGGAAGGCTTAATTTAGATAAAATGCACCCCCATTAGCGTGGAGGGTGGAACACCATTTTGTAAAACCACTCTCAGTGCATCCCGATCGGGATCGACCACCGATATTCCTATTTTTGACAGTCTAATCTACCACGAGAGTAGCGCGTTAGACCACTTGGCCACCGAAGTGGGTCATTCTTCTTATTAAATATGATATCATACCTACGGGAATCAGATAGTGTCTAAGAGTTTCTACCCTTGAGCCTGACCTGGAATCAGTGGCTTAGGGACAGTTGTATAGTCTGATTGAGTACAGCTCAAGTGCGACACCATACTAAATAAAGTCTGTTCAGCGTAGGAATTGTTTTCTGAAAGGCCTTTTTCTCTACCAGAACTCTATTATATAGTAGGATATTGTTAGGAAAAAAGACCTTTCATAGAGTAATTCCTACCGTGAACGGAGTATACAAGACAACGCCTACCTAGCTAGACCAGAATAGAATGTGCCAGTTTCATACTCAGACTTAGAACACCTCAAATACGACACTATACTAAATCCCACTCTACGTTATGTCACTTCGATAATTACTGAATTTAAGCCTGTTAAGTTCACATCACGCAGCGCATACTTGTTTTCTTAAGTTGGCCCTACTTGTCCTCGCTCATAAATGATGGCTGTTTATTCTAGTTTCTTCTTGCGGAATATTTCTGTGAAAATATATGACGTAAGCGATGTCATTTCTTTCCGTACCATTCATTTTTAGCGTGCTTAGAAATTCTCTCTGTACCTATCTCTTCTATTTCATATGCAAACTCGTTCCTTCCGGCCAAAGATAACGAATGAATGAACGTGTCAGGGATTGTCAAAGGTGGGTGAAAACCGTATTAAATGGGAGCCCATCCTCAAGGATGTGAAGATAAGGATCTCCGTCAAAACTTAAATTTAATAACTGGAATTTTAGATCTGTTTCACTACTATTTACTGGTAAAATTATAACTAAAAATATGTGAAAACTTTTTTTTCGCTGCGTCTCTCACCTGCTCAAGCTACATACGTGTATATTAACTACGCTAATGTTGCAAGGATACGGAAGGTAAATTTGGATCAAATATTCCCGCATTTATGTGAAGAAAGCGTTATAAATCATTAACAAAAAACACTCAACCAGGATTTGAACTCCAGTCTTTACGTGATCAGCAATATCAGGCTGATCGTGAGAGTGTAGCCTTGGACCATGCCACTTCAAAACGGGTTCATATTTATAAATTATGTTAATGATTACGCTACCCGTATCTGTAGGCACACGGCTTGGACGTAATATCATTAATTTGTATAGTTTGCCGATGACGGGGAGGTCGGGGTTCAATCCCGACCGGGTGTACTGTGGGTGTGTTTTCCCTCAAATGATTAATTCTCCCTTCACTCAAATTCAAGCATATTTTCCCAAAAACTTACCTTCTTCAGCCCTAGTCGATTAGTGGAATAGATATAATTCGTACAACTCGAATGATAAGCTCGAATGATGGCCGCGTGGTCTAACGCGCTACCCTCCCATTAGACTAGACCGTCGCTGATAGGGAGACAAAGCTTTGAATCTCGACCTGGTGTGCTGAGGGTGGTTTTTACAAAATGGTTTTCCACTCTCCCTCCACGCAAATGTGAGTACACTTCCTACAAGAATAAACTATCTAATCCCTAAAACTATTAGCGTAATTAGTACATAGGTAAGCTTATCAACCGAACAGGTAGTAAGACGCGGTACTAAAAAAAAGATGTGGTAAAAAATTTATAATCCAATAGCAATCGGGAGAATCTTATCCAATAGTCACTTGTTCTTCAGATATTGATATTTAACAAGTGTCAATTTCAGCAGTTATATAAATATGGTATCCTATTGTAATTAATGTTGACTACTCTACATTGTTTTTTTATTATTTTTTATAAGGTTATTACCCGCCTCGGTGGCGTAGTTGGCTAACGCGCTTGTCGTGTTGAGCTCGACCGCCGAGGACGGGGAGATCGAGGTTCGAATCTCGGTCGGGTGAACCGGGGGTGGTTTTTCCTAAATGGTTTTCCACTCTCCCTCCACGCAAATGCGGGTTCACTTCCTCTGATTAAACCTCCCCGATTCCTA
Organism: Timema douglasi; assembly: GCA_901482245.1. NCBI lineage: Eukaryota > Metazoa > Arthropoda > Insecta > Phasmatodea > Timematidae > Timema > Timema douglasi. The sequence goes on from CABEEJ010002221.1 coordinate 5,950, forward strand.
ATCCATTAGAGTAATTAGTACTTAAAGCGTATAACCCGAACGGGTAGTAAGACGTGGTGCTAATTATTATTATTATAAGGTTATTTCATTAAAAAGCTAATTCGATAGGGAAAAAAAATTCAAGTCCTTAGTTAAAAGTGACCCACACCCATGGGCTCTCATAAAAACTCATCAGTCTTGTCATGTCTGGTTTTACGGAGAGAGGGAGGTAGGTTCTCAAGTCTCGGTCGGTTGTACTGGAGGTAATTTTTCCTTAGAATTGTTTCTCACTTTTTCGCCACGTAAATACTGGTGCACTTTATTCTAAATTAGAATTTTCTCATCTCTAGATAAGTAGTGTGAAAATGCGGATATCGTGAATGGGTAGTTAGACGCGGTGTATAAGAAAACAAATCTATTAATAATTATCTGACACCTACCTCAGTGGTCACATGGTTTAAGGTAAGGGTAGGCAAACTTTTTAATGTCGTGAGCCAAATTTTTTCTGTCCCTGAAAAAAATATTGAGTTAAAAAACTTTTTTTTCTCATACAGTGTAATCATTAACATAATAGTTTGTCTGCTAAAACTTTTGCGAGCCAGATAATATCAATCAACGGTCCGTAGGTTGTCGCCCGCTGCTCCAAGGCATCAGTCTCGCAATAGACTTGACTGCAGATAGTTGGGGATACCCGTATTCGAATCTCGGTCAGGTGTGCTGATGTTTTTTATAAATATATTTCTACTATCTCTAAACGCAAATATAGGTACATTTCCTCTTAAAACTACCTTTCTCAGCCCTAGTTCATCGGTGTAGATATGCAGATTGTCCGGATGGTTCGTAAGACGTGTACAACAAAACTTTCAAAATTTTTGTTTTTGTAACAACATTTGGGCTACAACTTATTATTACACACTAACACTGCACCCAGCCCAGGCTTATAGCCGGTTAAGCCCCCAATGACCTCACAGCATTAAATTACCCTCCTCCCCACACCTCATTAGAACATTTAACGGGTGTATGTGGGGACTTAACAGTACAAGGAGCTTTTAGCACCAAATAATCTGGCTTATTTTGTGGTGCACAGACAAGGGGAAAGTTGGTGCAAGGCCTCCCCGGTCTGAGCACCGAATCTCTTACTCGTACCAACCACTGTGTCTCCTCATTTTGACGATAACAGGGATTATATTCATATTATATAGTAGGATTATGGCAAGAAGGAACTTTACCCACCTCGGTGGCGTAGTTGGCTAACGCGCTTGTCGTGTTGAGCTCGACTGCTGAGAACGGGGAGATCGAGGTTCGAATCTCGGTCGGGTGAACTGGGGGTGGTTTTTCTTAAATGGTTTTCCACTCTCCCTCCACGCAAATACGGGTTCACTTCCTCTAATTCAACCTTCCCAATTCCTAATCCATTAGAGTAATTAGTACTTAAAGCGTATAACCCGAAAGGGTTGTAAGACGTGGTGCTAAATATTAAATATATAAGAAGGAACTTTTAAAAAAAAAAATTTTGTAGATCAATATTGATTTTTTTAGCAACGCATCTTATTACCCGTTCGGTTTATATGCTATGTACTAATTACAATAATGGGTAGGGATTAGGAATGCTTAATTGATTGTAAATGAGTTAGGGAACTTGGCAAGATCAAAATGGCATTGAGGTAGGCTTATCTTCCAGGCAGAAACTCGACCTGGGGATAGCCTTTGGCAGGACTACCCCCCACGTGTCGAACACCGATAACATCCTGATCTCAACAAGCCTTGTATTACCCCATTTGGTTTCATACAAGACACGATTAGATGGATTAAACACAGGAGGGTAGGCAACATGCTCTGGCATGCAATGCAGTTTCGGCACGTAAGATACCAGAAGATATGACCGCCGTCAAGGAAGTGGGGTCTCACCGGCATCGGCACAGATATTGACGACTAGACTGGTATGAAAAGCAATAGTAGCCATTCGTATGCCCACATGGTGGACACTGACCAGCATCTTTAACGCCGAAGGTCTCGCTGATCCATAAACAAAACTGCCGTAGTCTAGTTTAGATCTTACCAAGGCCCTATACAGTGTTGTATTGTATTACTTTTATAGGTTAAATTGTTTTTGAAGTTATGTGTTATTTTAATATGCGTGCTTAAAGCTGTACCGTTCCAAGATATTTAATCTGGTAGGTGTCCTACCTGATGTGAATGAATCATTGGGAGACCCCCAGACAGAGATGGAATGTATTATTAAGGTGGGCGTATAGAGAACGTGAGAAAGGGCCAATGTGTTCGCAGTTTTTATAGCAAAGCTTTTTTTGTCAAAATAAACCAAATAATTATCCAATAGAAATATAGAGTTTAATTTTCTTCACATTATGAACTCAACATGTGTCAAGAGTGTCCTTGAATTTAATGATGACTATTGTTCTTCATTTAAAAAGTTTATCATCTAATGACACTAAGCTCATAGGGGATATTAAACAACTGTTGATATCACCGCGCGAAGAAAATTAAACTATGTTGTGTTTCTACTGGAGCAATATTTGGTTTATTTTGACCAAAAAAATGTGTTGCGATTGAAAAAATGTATTCATTTATTAATTACGAGTTTTTGTTCATATATATATATACACATTCTTTTTTTTAACTTAAATTTGTATTTGAGTATCAAATTAATTGTTTGATCATTTATAAGTCATCAAAGTCCAGGCACGTTATCCGCATTGGTTAGTACGTGGTTTAATTATAATATCAAGCTCATTTTATCAGGTAAAAGACAGTTAGGGATTTATATCCCGGCTGGGTGTACTATGAGTGTTTTTTCCTAAATGGTTTAGCACTCTTCCTCCACGTAAATGTGGGTTCATTTCTTCAAAATTCTACCGTTCTCATCCCACTCAATTAGCGTAATAATTTCGTATAATCCGAATACTTAAACGGAGACCAGATGAAAAAAAAATACTTTCGAGGTCGATTTTTAACACCAACAGCACCAACTTCGGAACGGTTGTGGTTTAGAAAGTGTGCATTAAAAATCCTCTTAAATTTCCGTTTCTTGCATGTTACGCAATGAATTATCCAGCGGTGGTGGTGGCGGCCTCACCAGAAGGTGGAGGCCACTGGAGCGAGTCAGTGACGTCAGGGTCACGTGGTATACTCATCGATCCCCCACGCTTTCTCTCGCGAGCGTGCGCGCCGCGCCGCCTTCCTGCTTCAGTTCTCGCGGGAGAAGAGACATCGACGGTCGTGGTGGGCGAGTGTCAGGCGAGTGTCGTGTGTGCGCGTGTGTAAACAAGTGTGCGCGTGTGTCCGGGATGGGGCGCCATGCAGGCTGAGGCGACCACACTCAGCAGTAGAGTCAGGACGAAACTTGCGAGGCTAAGCGACCGACTCAGGAAAGATGACGAGCCTGAAGGTGTGGACGGTCCGTGCGAGCCTGGAGAGACCGCTCCCCGGGGACTGCCGCCGCGACACCTGCTGCGCCACATCCTGTCTCGCGGCGGTACCACCCCAGACATCAGCTGCGAGCCGGACTCTGATCCTGAGAGCGGGGATGTCCCCATTAAACTACTGTCGCAGCACCGTTTCTCTGACACGGAGTGTCGGTTGTCTGGAGAGGAACCCTCGGACGAGGAGGATGGGGTGTTGGTGGGGGGGAGTAGGCCCCGGAGGTCACCCCTGCCACCTCGGGCTATCACTCTGGCCGAGTGCCCCAGTCCACCGTCCCCGCCATCTCCACCGGCGACCGAGGGGGCCAGTGCCGGGACCGAGGTGGGCATCCCCGAGGGCGGAATCCTCGAGAAGTTGGGGCAGAGACTCAAGGAAAGGAGCGATCGAGTCCACCGGGTAATTGTCACAAACCTTTACCAGTGCCTTCATCAGAACAGAGGTTTAAAAATTGTCGAGGGGGTCGGTACATTCACTACGTTTTACTATCAGTCCGGGCTATCCGCATATTTACACTAATAAGGGCAGGGATGAGTAAATATGCCCCCATTTGCGTGGAGACGGTGAATGGGAGACTGTTCGTGGAAGACTGCCCTCTGTAGGCCTACACATGGCTGAGATCCTGACCTTGACCTCCCAGTCTTTGGCAAGTACTGGATGCAGAAAAACTAGTTTTACTGAGGGATACTAGACCACCTGTGATAAACCATGAAGGAACATCACAACAGAGATGTAATAAATACGTTTTGGGTTGAATTGGGGAAATAAATCGAGGTAACTAAGAAAGGCACAACTTGTTGAGCCGATAAATTTCCTTTCATCTACGTGAGATTATTTATATCAGACCATAGCGTACAATAGAATATATATACAGGAAACCGTTCACATTTAACCATATTTAGGATCCGTCACGTATTTAAACAAGTCATACAGTGGCGATCGTTAAAATAAACACGCTTACAGTAGGATGTACCCGCTTCGGTGGCAGTTTGGTCCAAGGCGTTACTCTCGCAATAGACTTAGACTGCCGATGACAGGAATATGGGGTTCAAATCCTGGTTGGGTGTAGTGGGGATGGTGTTTCCCTAAATGGTTTCACTCTCTCCCTCCACGCAAATGATGGTACATTTACTCTAAAATAAAGCTTAATCATCCTTAAATCATTAGCTTAGTCATCCTTAAATCATTAGCTTAGTCATCCTTAAATCATTAGCTTAATCATCCTTAAATCATTAGCTTAATCATCCCTAACTCATTAGCGTAATCATTCCTAACTCACAAGCGTAATTATCCCTAATTCATTAGCATAATTAGAAAATTTTCGTATAGCTTGAACAGCTAGTTAAACGTGGTAATACAGTAGTATTTGGACTGAAACTAGGGTAATTTGTTTATGAATGTGTCTGTACATGTTGTTCACTTGTGCTTTCTTCTGTAGTCTAGTGCTTCGATCGCCCTATTCAAGTATATCAATGGCATATTCTTAACTCTGGATGTATATTGTATTCTAAGCATGGGGTTAAATGACATCTTAAACTAAGACAACACTCTTAAGGGGCCTTTTTAGCACCATCATGCCATTTTCAGAATATATTAATACGGATTTGAAGTAGTTTTATTACAAATTATAAGTCAAAACTGTATTTAAAATATCAAGTTAAAAGTTTAATTTAAATAAACTGAGAATAGGATTTTCTACTAAATACTGTAGCTATGTAATATTTTGTTTTTATAAAGTCTGGTCTGATATATTTAAACATCATTTAATAAACAATAATTATTACAAAACTAATTTTTATCTCAACTTTTTAAATTACGTTTGCAATAAATTTATGACCAAACTAATTATGCAAATAAAACAGAGCTTAATAAACGTACTAAAGGGTTGATACGCACCTGTAAAAGTCTGAGAACTTGATGTGACCGGGACATGTTTAACAGTTACATTTTCAGATATTTGTTCAATCATCGTCTAAGCACGAGGTAGAGGTGCATTATCCATACCATACTGTAAAATATTATTTGGATCTACAGTCCCTGTTATTTAGCAACGATAGTCTACTCATTTGTCTTTAATAAGTCTATTGTCTTGAATTAAATTGAAAACGATGAAAATCGTGAGGGTTTTTATTTATATCTTTGTACACACAATACTAAAACTGGTATGCATCATCCATTTTTTGTCTGTAAAACCAGGAAAAGTCGGAGAGTTTTAAAACTTAAATAAATTGTGCCAACTTTGTTTCTTAAAATAGAATTAGTATTTTAACAATAGAAATGCCATTTATATGTCATCCATCCCCTTTTCGGTGTTGAATCCTTCTTTTTAGAGTGGTTACCCCTTTCATTGGCTGAACGGTCTAAGGCATCACACTCGTGTTTGAGTGGCCTTCCAATGACAAAGATCGGTGTTCGGAATTTCAGTCGGGTCTACTGAGAGTGGCTTTTCTTAAATAGTTTCCCACACTTAGTCCACACAAATGCAGGTAGATTACCTATAAAATGCTTCTTTTAAAATCCCTACTCCGCTAGAATAGCTATCCTTATATGTATAACCAGAACAAGTAGTAAGATGCAGGAATAGAACAAACATATAGAGCTAAGGATAGTATCTTTGTTATCATGAATGAGACCTGGACAAGGTAGTATAATCCGTCATAGCGTGTTCCTATAAGCAGATGTGTGGCCCTCTCACATAAGGATCGTGTGACCTTGACTTGGTCTGGTGCTGACATAACCAGCTGTTTGTTTAGAACGCATCTCTTAGTAAATAACACATTTCAGCAGTGGAGAGTACTTGTCTAGTTTTTACCGTAGGGAGCATACGGTAAAATGGTGGTGTTTATATAACACGGTAGGTTGATTTAGTAGTACGTTCTGTTTTAAAAAATAAGTGCTAGTTTGTATTCAAGGACGAAGTTTGATCAATCATAGAATAGTTTAACTTCATTTATGCAATAGGTACTTGTAAACGTGTTCAATTAATCAGAAAAGCATTTCTCAAGGTGTGATGGAAGGAGACGCAAGTTAAGGGAGGAAAGAAGGGGTGTGAGTTGAGGGGGGGAGGAGACTTGACCTAGGACCGTATATTCACAGTTTTTATTGGTTAAGAACCATTTTTGGCCAAAATAAAACAAATCTAACTTCAATATATACATTTAGGTCTAGATTAATTGTTACAGATTGTAATCTTATCAGTTTGCCATGAGAGTTTTGTACTTTGATTAAGACTTTTTCTCTTAATTTAAAATGTTTTTGGTCAAAGTCATGATGCTTTTTACAGCTATTTAAATGTATCTCCGGAAGCAATTTTTTTTATTCAGTGTTTACAGGCCCGGTATTTTACAAACTTTAAATCCGGGCTTTTTTCCACATAGTTTTGCCTTTACTTTTACAATTACAATATGCACTTCCTTTTTAACATTATGACACAGATATTGACTCTTAATTTAATTGAGATTCAACTTTCCCTAGCTCCATTCAGTCCACCCAAAGGTATATTACACGCCCCCAGTACCCTCCCCCGCTGGGCCCTCCACAGTGCCCGGGATTACACTCCCGAGACCGCCAAGCGCCCAACAGAGGAGGGCATCGCCATATCCACCATCTGGAGAGGCGCCCTATCGGAGTTGGTGCCCCGCCTACTTTATAGCCCTCACGCTTTAGTTTTCACCCTTCCTTCCACCTTTGGCAGTTGAATTTCCTAATCTACCCCCTACCTAGTTCCCCCCCCCCCCCACCCCCACCCCCGTCCCAAATTTAGCTATTCTAACTACTAGACTGAGCTAAACTAAGCTAACTTAACCATTTTATTCCCACTCACAATTCCCAGACTCTATTAGTCCCAGCTTCCTTAGAGATGCCGGGTGCAGCCCCTTCCCCGTGATGTAGTGGACAAGACCCGAGATGGCTGAAGGTGTTTATTCTCTAGTCTCTCAACCAAATTAAGGAACAATTGATAAGTCGTCCTACCTGTCCCACTTCTCTCCCAGCGTCTCTGCCACTCCTCCACCAGGGCTATTTCCGCCTCTACAGATGTTGTCACATCGGGTGTGGTGAGGAGTCTCACCTTCTCCATGTTTCCCTTTTTTATCAAGTACGCCACATATTTCTTCCTTATAAGGAGGTCCAACGCCCATACACCTAGGGCCACACTCAGTGCATCCATTGCTACAGTCCGGTAGGTTCCCGTCAGCCTCAGTAATATGTTCCTCTGTAGACCTTGAACTACCTTGGCCAGAAAAACATTGGTTAGTTTGTGAGCCCAGATTCACACCCCATAGCTCACAATGGAGTAAAGTATCGTCTCATGGTATGTACTTATTATCCACATAGGCAAATAAAATCATCTCTGTCCCATGCTTGTAATTTTGTTCATCACCGACAGAGTTTTTCCCATCACTTCCTCCATGTGCGCCGTGAAGTTTTTGTTCTCACCAAGGATTATTCCCAAGTAACTGACCGTATGGCTTCTTCTTATAGATTTCCTACCTACCTTTATGGTCGGATCCCTAGCCAATCTACCCTTAAACAGCATGTAGGTCGTCTTCGTCTGTGCGGATTTTAGCTTGACACTTTTACACCACGTGTCAAGTTCAAGCACCTTGTTACTTTTCCCCTCTTAAGTTCCCTCTAAAATACCCTTCTATTACTATTAGAAGGTCGTCGGTGAAGGTACCACACCCTTCGTCTCCATTATCCCCTCGAACAAGTACAACACTGGTTCCAGGCTGGTATCCCAAAAGATCGGGCCACATACCGATCCTTGGGGATATTCCTTCATCAGTAGCTTCTGAACCCTGTTTTTTGGACATCTTAGGGTGGAGTATCTGTTACGACAGTAATCCTTAAAACTCCTATACAGCTGTCCCGGGCACTGAGGCCCATATGCAAGGACGATGCTGAGCACGGCCAGAGTACAGGTTGAGCACTAGCAGAGCATGAGGTCTGTCGTATAAACAGTTGTCTCGATCGTCTATGCGCGCAGCGCCATGTTGTGGACATATCCTCAGAGTACGGGCAGAGTATAGCCTGAGCCAGCCCGGGACCAGACTTTGGCGAGACTCAAGATATTGCGTCATAGATCGTCCTAGCACGAGGCTCATACTCTGCCTGTACTCCGGCTGTGCTCAGCATCGTCCTTGCATACGGGCCTGAATCTCTCTTAATCTGGTAGACATCACCGGCCACTAAAGGTTGTCAAAGGCAATATTTTTTTTATTCTTTCCCCCCAAAAAAAGTTTATTTGACATAAAAACTGCATCTTGAAAATAATTTAATTCGTTAGCCAACATTGGCCTCGGCCGTTGTTAAGATTGTAGATGTGTGATTCTAACCTTGACTAACAGCATGTTGAGATATTTTGGTGTGAATCCTGGTGGGCTGGTAAACGTATTGGTAATGGTATTCAAATGAAATTGGCTCACACGTACTAGCAATGCCAATGAGTATGCTAAGCGCTTGTAAAAACAATTAAAACCATCTAGTTCTATCTAGATTGGTCATACCTATCTTTGAGTGAGAAACTCAATTTTTTCCTATGCATTAGATTCATTAATAAAGATAATGTCCATTTTTATACACAAATATATTTTATTATTAGGCCGCATTCGTCTTAAAAGAAAGTGATACCCTAACGAACACCTAACCGCCAGCGGCAAGATACATAATCGTACAATGAGACACGTGGACCTAAAATACATCACTAACTGTATTTTTTAAACGATATTTTATAGCAACGTTTTTAGCACGATTATTCACCATTTAATCTTAAGAGGGCGAGAAGGATAGGCGTGATTAAGAGGAAATCTACCAATACTCGCATAGATAGAGGATATAAAACCACATCGTGGAGATCCTCACACTGTGTACATTGTTTATCCTTCATTGATTACAGTACTGCCCTCTCTCTTATTAGCTGCACAAGAGTGCAAACCGTCAAGGTAAGCTTGCTAGCTTTCATGTTAAACGGACTCTATATATCTGAGATTTTATTAGTTATAACCTCTCTGGTTAGTAAAAAAACACGCTGAGCTAACGCCGCCAGTGGGAGCGGAATAATCAGGGAAGAACAAGGAAAGTGAAAGTACGAAGCTAAATATACTAAATGACGTGAAGGCGAAGGGTATGAGGTGTGACGAATGAATGTATTCCTTTATGTGTGTGTCATATACCAATTTTTCCAAGCGAAATTAACACCATTAGCAGTGGTCGAGCAGTTTAAGGCGTTATTCACATTCCACTCGGTTGCCGTTGGCCGGCGAGGTCTGGGCTCAGGATCGGAATTTCATTTTACACCTACTCTTAACCCTGGACCGGGTGGGGATTTTTGTTGTTTTAGTTTGTTAGTGGTGACTGATGAAATTGCAATCTGTCAACAGCTCCTTCACTGGGCCTGTTACTTTTTCCTGCTACTTTTCGTCACAGCTTTAAAATTCTGACTCCAAAGCTGTGACAAGAGCACAGTGGCAACTTCTACCTACTCTGTGATTGCTGGTCCAAACATACTCCGTAGTAGAGAGAAGTAAGATTGCTTCAGATTTGGTTCCAACGGTGATAGGATCCAGGAGTTTGTGATACCAGGCAGGGATATTTAAAAAGTAGCAATTTTTTTACAGTTAAATATGGTAAAACATTGTGATAGTAACGACGCAGCCTTGGCCGATAAAGGAAACAGAGTTTTGGAGGAACAAATAACTATACAGTAACCGATTTATACAGACAGGAAATTTTTGTTTTAGATTTATAAAAGTTACTAAAACAGTTTTCATATATTTATATATAAAGTAATAGATCTGCAGCTGTCACTTTTGATAAATTTTTTCACTACTCATTAAATAACTATAGTAATATTGTAGGCTGCAAATAAATATGTTTGGATTTCTAAAAAATCTTACTCAACAAAAGCCTTCTAGAAAATTACCCAACCTTGACAAAAGTTATGCATCCTAAGTTTGTCATAAATTATTTCCTAGCACTACGTATTACTACCCGTTTGGGTTATACACATTTGTACTAATGACTCTAAAGTGTTACGGATTAGGAAGGTTCAACTTAAGAGTAAGTGTACCCGCATTTGCATGGATGGAGAATGGAAAACTATTTAGCAAAAATCACTCTTGGAACACCCGATTGGGATTGAACCTCAATCTCCCCGTCTACTGAAATATAGTATTTTGTGAGAGTGATTTGTCATAACTCATGACTGACAATTGACAGGCGAACAACCGGCTTTACGGGTGAAACCATGAAGGTGACTGTAGTAATTTTTTGAACTTAAATATAAGGTTCTTCCTCAGACTATAGCATCCTTAACTTGAAAACTAGATCAAATACAACTCGAGTTCAGCCTCCCGGAAATGTGACGACCGACAATATTGATACCAGACCATGACCGCTGAGTAAATAACCGAGCGAAAGCTAGAAATTATTAGTTTACTTCCTCATCCAAGCTCGTGAGATATGGCGGAAAACCTTTCGCCTTTGAATCATGGCTTAGCCGTTTTTATTTGATTTTATTAACAATTGTATGGACCCACTTTAACACCTTAATATCTCCTTCAAAACCAAACAACTTTTGTGTCAAATTTATTTTCCAACAAGGTATTATTATTATTATTATTATTATTATTATTATTAGCACCGCGTCTTACTACCCGTTCGGGTTATACGCACTTACGCTAATGTGTAATGGTAGAGTGATTGCGAGATGAAATGGAGGACCTACAGTTTAACGTGGAATCCGAACCACGGTGGAGGCCTGGCATTCCCCACATTCACAAGGTGTCTTGGCAGAGGTGAAGGAAGGGTTTGGTAATCAGATAAATCTGTGCCGGGACCGAGGATTGAACCCCGGCCGCCAGCATAGAAGTCTGACACCTTACCCCTAGACCGCCAGGTCACCAACAAGGTGTTGTTTTCTATATATATAAGTGGAAAGTTTACAAATAAACACACGGTACACAGTGTGTACCATAAATTGAGGAATCCACTTCAGTGGTAGACAGGAAACACAAAAACAATTAAAGAGTTCATGTAAACAAATGTCCCATTATACCTTTTTTCCGAGCTACAGACAAGCAAGCGATTTTATCAAACTGTTTGAATAACAGACTATCTCGCGGACCTGTTCACAAGAAGGCTGCCAACGAATCCGACAAACGCCTATTATTATTGAAAGATTGGGGCATTCTACAAAACAATGACTGCAGGCTTGCATTTAGGCCGTAGGTGGCAATTATGAGCACTTCCTAGCCTAGAATAAAGCAGTTTCACGTTATGGGAGTGCAAACATGATGATATCTCGGAACTTAGGTTAAATGGGACACATGTTTATATGAACTTTTTCAGCGTTTGTCTCTCTCTTGTTTACCACCGAAGTGGGTCCCAAATGTTGTAAACTACACCCTGTATAATATACACTAGATTGCGCGTGCGCGCACACACACACACACACACATACACATAATATACATATATATACCTAAATAATCAAAGGTAGGCCTGTAACGTTTACGTAACTTTTTATTAAAATATGGTTGTGAAACTTGTTAAGATTGGAAATTCACCAAGCCATTACTTAATATTATTATGATCATCAAGTCTTACTACCCGTTCGGGTTATACGCACTTACGCTCATGTGTAATGGTAGGGTGATTGTGAGATGAAATGAGGACGTGAGATCCGAGCCGCGGTGGAGGCCTGACATTCCCCCCATTCACAAGTTGTGATTTACTTAATAACTTAAAACTATTTGACGTAAATAAGCTTCTGGTAATTTATACTGGTGTAACCGCAATTTGTTGTCTTGGTAAATACTGTGCCGTATTTAGCCTTATCTTTGCAATGTGCGCCCGAAAGTAGAAGTGTTTACCGTGTGGGAAAATGACCACTCTTGCGCGGGTCAATGGATTTAATTGGCATGTAGCTTAACAAGTACAAGCTAACATTGACACATTTTGGTTCATTAAACTTGAATGGTTTATATTAATTGGCAATTATAATCCTAATCAGTGACGTATAGTTCCGATAGTGATTAATCGTCATACCGGTAAAGGCCGGCTGCAAGATTAGTGTGCCCTACAGGACCCGGGACTTTGAAATATAATAATTCTCGTCTAAAATAAGTTTGTTTTCCCGTGTTTTTCCCCTGAATAGTGGTTTTCATCTTACTCCCAAGAAAATTGGGTGGGATTCATCTCGCCTACAACTCCTTCCTTCCAAATTGCATTAATTTGGTACAAACGTTTTTATCAAACACCGTAGATTAGTCAGTTGTACGCCTGCCTGAGGCTCCTGGGTTTGATTTCCAACAGTGTAAGAATTTTACCATCTTTAACTGCATTTTATTGCATTACATTGAAGGAGCGGTTTAATGTTTGGGGTTCGGTTATTTTGTTTGTCCTAGAATTTTGTTAGATTGAGTACATTAGCCAGTGTTCTGACACTAATCTGTACAATTTTGTTTATAAATTGACTTTTTTTTAGCACTACATCTTACTACCCGTTTAGGCTATACGCCTATGTACTAATTATAATGAAATGTTAGGGATTATAAAGGTTGAATTTAGAGGAATTATACCTGCATTTGTGTGGAGGAAGAGTGTAAACCCATCTAGGAAAAAACACCCTCATTACACCCAACCAGGAACTAGCCCCGATCTCTGTCTTCAGCAGTCTAATATACTGTGAGAGTAGTGCCTTAGACTATGCGGCCAGCGAGGTGGGTATTTTGTCAATTGTAAGCCGGTACATTTTTGTGACTAACTTTACAGAAATTATAAATTTGTAAAATAACTATTTTAAATATATCAATAATTAACTTTGTCATTGAGATATTTAACGACGATTTTTAACCAGTGGCTGAAATGTACTCTCAACCTGTCACTGACAGAATATTTACTGTTTTCAAATAGCTTTGTGGGAAGAGAAAAACACCAGACTGTCGACGCCATTGGCAGCGGGCCAATCCCGTACAACTATTGTTGGAACAGATGGTCGGGGGCATTCCACACTCTAGTAGTACCTGACATTCTGATGGGGGGGAAGGGGCGGAAGGTAGGAGGTAGGGCTCGTCGTGCTTTGTTTGGTCGCGTCGTCTGCACAGTTTGGCGCGAAATATTCATGGGCGCCGTCAATTTGATCAAACGGCGTCGCCTCGCCGATTGAAAGCTACCAGGCGTCCCGATTCACCCGAGACTGTCACGAATTTTAAAATTTTTGTCGAAACTTCGAAGGTCTCTTTCTATAAGTTATACGCGACCTTTAGCAACCGACCTTCAGTGCATTTTCACAACACGTGTTACCATTTACCCAATGATAAAAAAAAAACAGTAGCCTAGTAATATAAACATCCGCTCACTACAAATCAACAAGTCCCCGCCTACCACTGGAG